>JAHSUH010004728.1:0-23204 GCA_025388415.1 Cynanchum wilfordii | reverse complement strand
ATTTCCTGAAGCATTTTTAAATTTCTACTGTCGGAACTTGGGTTGTATCTATTCTGCAACCCAAAAGCAGACTCCAAACAGATCGCTATTCCATGTATTGAACTACCATAATTGATTACACGATCCAGTCAAAAGTCAATAACAATGCCTAACCAAAGAAACTACAAGAACTAATTATTCAACCACAGAATGAGCCAAAAAGATTCAGTGCTTCCTAGAAAGCTCCATACCATCAACTCATATCAAATCTTTCTCCAAAATTATAAAACTCAACGTCAATTCCTAAAATATACAATAAAAAAAAAAAAAAAAACAAAAAAAAAGTATCAAACGGAGGAGAACACACCAAAATCAATTTCTGAAACACCGGGTGGGCGGTGACTTCAACAGCTTGACCGGGTTGAGGGATTGAGATTTGAATCAGCTTTGGGTTGGAAGACGAGTCGGTCGACATTTTAGCTGAGTAGTCGGGTGATTGTTCTTCCGTGAGTGAGTCTGTGAAGAAGAGCTAGTGAAGAACTCAGTGTGAACTTCAATGGCTTGATATTCCTGAAACCCCAGAAGATGGGAGACAGTCCGAACTTAGAATCAAATGCGACATCGTTCTCTATCCTTTTCTCTTTTCTTTTTTTTTTTTTTTTTGGTGAATCCTTCTCTATCCTAATGTACCAGCACGATTTTATATGCAAATTAATATAAATAGTCCTTAAATTATAGAGTTTTAGTCAAATTCATCCATATATATTATAAACAAGTAAAATGCTTATAAATTTTAATCTTAGATCACCATAATTCATTTATTATTATTATTATTTTTTAAACGGAATTTCTTTTGTTATCTTAATTCTTAATTAATCATTAATTAATATTTCTCTTTCTACATTATCTTCTTTTTTTTTTTTTCAGAATTCTAGTTATTTAAATTTTTTAGATTGATCTTAAATCTTTAATTTCAAAGATATTGAAATGAAGATTCTCAAAAAGATAAATAAATAAATTCTAAAATAACATTGAATAAAACCCTATAAGATTTTCAATTATTAAAATTAAATCTTATTAAAAATTTCTAAAGTTATCATTTATTAATTTTTTTTATTAAATTGTATATGATTTAATAAAATTAAAACTTTAACCTAGGTTTTTGGACAGAAGTACGAGTTTGGCAAAGAAAAGGTTAGGGTGCAAAAATGAGAAAACCATAAAAATTTAGGTGTCACATCTAAATAATTTACCTTTTTTTTTTTAATTATATTTTCTATATTGCCTTATTACAACTCTTATTACCCAAATTCCATTCCATATTCTCTATCTTTCCCTTTTTCCAACATCAAATTTTTTAACCTTTTTTTTTTTTTTGGTAAATAGAATTTATGCATTTTCATTAATACGGCCGGATAAGTCACACTTACAACAATAGATGATTCTTGTTCATACAACACACAAGGGGAATCATCTTCGTATCAATATAATCAAACAATCGTGTCCGACTGCCCATTTAGACAAATTATGGGCAATCGCATTACACTTTCTATTAACATAAGACACGGACCAAAAGCTATGGTTCTTGAGAACTTCCCTTCCTTTCTCGACCGCATGTCCGCTTCGCCATTCCATGAGTTTGTCCACGCCATTGATAGCGAGAATTACATTGAGTGCACCGCCTTCAAAAATAGCATGTTGGACTTCATTTATCTCCGCCAAAATCAGGCTTGGTGAGCTGCCACGGCTTCACTTAAAAGGCGTCGAGGCAACAAAGCGGCTGTCAAACACTCAAAATTCTTCCTTGGTAGTAGTCCCTTATAACAACTCCGGAGGACGCAGACTTTCTTTCCATGAAGTATCAAAATTCACCTTAACAAAGCCCCCTGGGGGATATCCATCTAGCTGGTTTGTCGGTTTTTTAACCACTAGCTTCTTGTTCAGCGCTCTCATATATTGATTAGTTAATCACCACTAGTAAGCCCATAGTAATAGTGTCAGAATATCCTCCCCCTGCCATTTCCTGTTTCGTGCAACTAGGCCTGTTCAAAAACTACCAAATTAAAGTAGAACATCTACAACTTCTCTTCCTCCTCAAGTGGAAAAATATTATGATGGTCCGGGAGTAGCATCGGCCGAGAGTGGAAAGATGTACAAAAGCCTCTAATCTAACTCCGCCATTTTGAGGTCCCCCAAATAGCTTGAGTAAAGCAAAGACTCAAGCATAATATGATGTGTTGACTCTCGGTTTGTGCATTGCATGAAACACACAGAGTATCTCCCATATTGAAGATCCGACCAAGCCTGAGCCTCGTAGGGCTAATATCCGAAATAATCCGCCACAATAAGAACTTATGCCTCCCATGTAATTTCTCTTGCCACAATCTCTTCCATTGCTCCCTAGTAACATTGGAATTTAATGAAAATCATTCCTTTTGGTTGACTCTATAGGAAGATCTTATAGAGAAAGCCCCTGTCTTGGAGGGGTGCCAAAAGAGAACATCTTGTTCTGACTCCTCCATAATTTTAATCTTTCCAATCAAAGTTGCAACGTGTTGCAGCACTATTTGTTGAATCGCTTCTAAATTCCAGCTACAACCATCCGTATTCATCAAGTCTTTGACATAATTAACATTTGTAGGAAGGTCGGGGGTCGCCGGGAATCTACACAATTCTTCCCCGGAATCCACCTTGATCCTTCCTATTGCGCACGGAGGAATGTTGCTTAACATAGTGGCGGATACCATTAAAAAAAGAGAATTTTTCACTTAGTAAACTTTTCCACAACCGGGCGTTATTGCCGATCGAATTATCATCAAAGAAGTTTAAACCTCTCAAGTACTTTGCCCCAAAGACTCTAACCCATAATCTATCCTTTTCCGCATTGAGTTTCCAAATGAGTTTAGTGATGAAAGCAATATTCACCTCCCACATTTTACGGAAACCCGTGCCTCCACCCTCTTTAGGGGCGCAAATCGATTTCCCAAGATTTGAGATAAACCTTATGCACCTGGTCCTCCTTTTTTCCCCCACAAAAATCTCTAATAGCGAGAATCCATTTTCTCACAAACTTTATTTGGAATAAGGTATGTTTGCATAGCGTATGTGGGAATCGTTTGCTGCCACGCCTTCACCAAAACTCCATGGCTTGCAAACGAAAGATTCCTCATCTTCCATGGATGTGCGTCTCTTTTTCACCCTCTTTGAGAATCCAGATAAGGATTGCTTCTTCACCGGACTCTTCAAAAAGGGAGCCCTAGGTAGGAGGCCTTATGATTGCACTCTCCCATTTGTAAAATCCTCCGAATGTTCAGTTTAGTGTCTAATTTTGTGTTCATACTAAAATGTATTAAAGACTTGGAATAATTAATCTCCAGACCCGATGCTACCCGAAAATTTTCGCGGGCGGGGCAGTCATATGTAGCTTCAACCTCTTGAACCCTCGCAATATATGACCAGTGTCGTCATACATAAGATGTGAGAAGGCTAGGCTAGTTCTCGAAACTTTAATTCCGTGTATCTTCCCTTCCAATTCAGCTTGTGATAACTCTAGAGACAGTAGATTAAACAATATGGTGAAGAGGCCCGGGGAGAGGGGATCCCCCGCCTTATACTACTTGTTTGCTGAAGAGTCCCACCGAGATCCATTAATTAGCACAGAATACGATGAAGTAGACATACATTCACTTATGAGATTGCAGGAATATGCGGAGAAAAACCATGCTTCCATTAAACTTACCAACAATACCCCACTCGACCCTATCGTAGGCCTCGGCCATATCGATATTATAGGCGGTTTCCCCCTCTCGTTGGTCGTAGTTCATAAGTTCATAGTTGAGTATCGAGTTATCGGTGATACTTGGGTTCTGGACGAAAGCCGCTTGAGAGGGAAACAATTCTTTCCAGGATAGGTCGAAGTCTGATGCAATGTCTTTATAACCAGTTTGAGAGTAAATTTGCTCACAACGAACAGTTCAATTGTTCCACTTTAGATGCCCCTTCAATTTTGGGTATGAGAGCAATAAAGGTACGATTCATCCCCTTATGCATTTTACCCTCGAAAAGAAGAATCAACAACATTTACCACAGTGTTCTTCACGGTTTGCCAATAAGTTTTGAAGAATAACGAATTTGAAACCATCCGAACCGGACACTTGCGGGGTGCCCATAGAGGAGAATGCTGCTAATTTCCGCCGAATCAAGAACACTGCTCAACCTATCATTTTCCACACTACACACGGGGGTGAAAAAATATCACAAAATTCAACAAGGAAGGACGGGTTAGAGGTGGTAAACAACATAGAAAAATAATCAACCAATGCTGTCTTATTGGATTCCTCTGGAAATCCATGTACCATCATCCAATTTAATAAATTTATAGCATTATGTCTACTTATGAATTAAAGTAGAAATGTGGAAATACCTAGTATTGGCGCCCCCCGCAATCCATTTCCAGATCGAGATTTATCCCTCCCAGTAGCTCTTCCATTTTCGGGCAGTCATCTAGGTCAAGTTGTGCGTTGGCTTCCTTAGTTAGAGTTTCGAAGTATGGGAAGGATTGGAGGTGGTCAATGTGGGTTTTGAGGGCTTTGATGTCCAATCGACATTTCCAAAAGTCGGCTTGTTCCAACATTTAAGTGCCTCTTTAGTGTTTTTAGCCTACACAAGGCGTAATGGTTCCCATTGAGTCAAACAATCGAAGCTTTGAGAATCGCATCCCGGTATCCCGTGTCTCACCACATTGATTCAAACGGAATGGCTTAGGTGCATAATTCTTTCTGGTGATGATCTTGAGTAGTAAGGACGGTGATCATACTATGGAGGGCATGAGGCGGGTGATCAAAGCTTCAAGTGAGGAGGAGCCTTCAATCACTATTGATGATCCCACGTTCACGCCTCTCCCCTTATGTTGGCCTTGCCACATCTTTTATTGTTCCGGTATAGGCATCTCCTTTGAAGCCAATGTCTATAAAACCCCCGTATCCATCGTGAGCTTTGAATTTGCATGAACTGGCCTCGAGCAAAAGGTCTACCACCCACTTTGTCACTTTGGTCAAGAATCACATTAAAATCATTTATCGCCGCCCGACCTTTCCAATTATTTTCTAATTCCATCAAGTGTCCCCAAAGTGCCGATTTGGGCAGCATTGTTTGGGGCATAGACTCAGGTGTGTGGGGAGGATAAGAGAAAACAAGACAATTTATAATAGAGTTGCTAGTGAAGGTCAATATACACATCCACTTGTTGTTTCCAACATAATGCCATCTACCTGACCTTCCAGAGATGGGATAAATTCCATATTAGAAAAGCCAAGAGACAAGAACAACTTTTGGATTTAGCAGGGGATATGTAACTCGAAATGAAGATAAGGTTTAGATTATGGGATTTCGGGAACGCTTTGAGTGATCGGAGGCTAGTCGGGCGTCCCAAACCACGGCCTTATCCAAAGAATCTAATCATGAGGAGGTTGGGGCGTGGTAAGGCCCGCCTCCTCGGCCATTGGGGTGATGATCACACCATTCAGTTACCAATCTCAATGCACAAGTCATCAATCTGCCCACTTCGTGCATTACTCCCTTTCATCCTAGTAGCTCTTTTCGACGTGCAGGAACCTCCTACGGATAACGTAACTGGGACTCTTCAACAATCACAGGGGAATTGTCTGGGCAAGGGGGAGGATAGGTGTTGGTTAGGTGGAAGTTGCGGTTGTTGAATGTAAAGGTTTGAAAGAAATCTGTTCAAGGAGTTCATGTGTTCAGGGGAAGGTGGATCCAAGGTAATAGAATTAACTATAGCTCGTTTCTCCGGAGAGTTGATAATATATCTAGTTCTTTTCCTAGTCTAGGTTAGGGATGAGTTTGGAAAGGATCCAGCAGACGGTTTTGTGATAGAGTATGCATATGAGGGGGGCTAGATTGAATTGTGAGGTCTTCAACAAATTCCGTAATTCGTCAATGGGCCAAGGGTCGTGTTGTGAGCGGATGGGTGTAGACTCAAATGACAAAATAGTGGGTCGACTTGGGAGTAAAAGTTGTTGACTAGAAAAATTAATTGGAGGTTTTTGAATTTGAGTGGCGGGATTATTTGGCGGAGAGATTTGTTTGTGTTAGCGTGAGGATCGATCTAGAAGGAGTAGGATTATGAAAGGTAGGTGTCGGAGGGGTATATCGGAAGTTCCTGCATAGGGTTCTCCCGTACAAGGAGGGAGGGGTTTGGGCCGTATCACCGACAGAGTCAAACCCACCGATGGTAGACATAAGACTATACCGTCCTTCCGCACTCCACATTGCGTTCAAGATTTCCACCAAAGGAGTTCACCTTTGCTGGATCTAGGGACCAAAAGCATGCTTTGGGGTCAAGCACGCCTAAATTCGCCTTATGCTCCATCTTACAAGCTTGTATCTCCATGCCCTAGTCTTCCACGCTTGTAGCAATGACAAATCACCCAACCGTTTAAACTTGATCCATAAACTATCAAAGTTATCGGCCCTCGTGAGAAAAAAATCCGGTTCTAAGAGGTTTACACAACTCCACAACAACTCTAATCCCAATGGACTTCCCCCATCTTAAGCCATTCTTTTCCTTTAGATCTGTTTTGACAAAGGTGCCCGGGGAATGCACCTATTTTGGTAGCATTATCCATGTTCATTCTATCCAAGGGAAGATTATGGACTTGGACCCGATTACTCGATGGTAGAAAAGTCAATTTCATCAAAGTTTTCCTCTCTCGCCCATTGTTTCGGGACAACTAATTGACCTCTTATAGTCCAAGGGCTATTTTGGAGAATCTTAGTGCGGTCCTCCTCCTTCTCCAAGGAGCACGAATGTGTTTTTATCTATATAGTGGACCCCAACAACTTCACACAGATTGCCAAGCATAGACAAGGTGGCTTTAACATACGGGGGTTGAGCACTTTCTCGAGAGAATATTACGCCACAGAGGGAAGATTGGAATTAGGTGAGCCTCGCTAATGGCGGTAAGATCCAACATTGGATGCCGTCCGAGTCTTCCATAAATGTGGTTGTTGGTGGTACCTTGGATGGGAAAAAGGGAATTAAAGGAGGGATTAAGAACAAGGAAACATCGGGCTGAGGAAGGAAAGAAGAAAAAGAGAGGGAATCAAGGAAAGCTTGAGAGAAGACAAAAAGAAGGGAAAAAGCCAACTCCAATAAGTGAGTGGAAAAAAAGTGTCCATCTGAGAGAGAGAGAGGAGTCACTCACAAGAAGAGAGACTAAGAAAAACATAAATACCTCTTTAAATTTAGAGATATGCAGTTACATGTTAAAAAGTAATTAGATATATACTTTGATCCATCTATTAAGTAAATAAAAATAAATAAAAGATTAATTTATTTAAAATTAAAATTTAGATTAATTCAAAAAAATTAAATAGTTATAAGATTGAAATGAAATTTTTAAAATGTAATTATATTAAAAGTCATATGTATAAATAATTTTAGTCATATATGTATAAAATTGTAAAGATATTTAAGAGAAATGAAATATAAAAATTTCCCTAAAATAATAGGAAAGTGTGATACCATAAAATAATGGTAAAAAGGGAATTTACTAGATATTATTATTATAATAATTAAGTATTATTTATAAAGAGAAAAGGGAAACTTAACCCTATATTCTGTCTCACCTTAGTGGTGAAGGAAACGAAGAGAGAGGTCGTGAGTTTGATAGATAAACGGGTAAGTTAGTTTTCTTCTTCCTAATTGTATTAGGTTTGAATTATCTCAGACTAGAGTTTATTGATTAATTTATGTTGATTCAAGGTTGCTAGTGATTTCAATGTTTTGGTAGAATAAGTAAGGGACTCCTTCTTAATATAAATATTATTATTTTGATACTGATGAATTTTAATTGTTTATCACAATTTTCTAATATTTTTTACATTATCGATTTCTTCTTAAGAATCGATAAATTGGTTTATTAATGGACATAAAAATTCATAAGGAAATTATGTTTCTGAAACATTTTCTATTTTATCATTGGTATCAATCTAAAATTTATTTTAAGATTAAAAACGCTTGAAGTTTGAGTGTCTGTGAGAAATTTGAAATGAAAAACGTTGAAATCCGGTACCTTTGAATCCAACATAAATTAATCAAATAAAACTCTTAAATCTAAGATAATTCAAACCTAATACAATTAGGAAGAAGAAAACCCAACTTACCCGTTTATTCCGACCATCAGAAACGCATCGCTCTCTCTCACCCGCTTCTGCACCACTAAGCTGGGAAAGTAAAAGAATTATGGGGTTTAAGTTTCCCTTTTCCCCCTTTATAAATAATACTTAATTATTTAATAATAATAATAATATCTAGTAAATTCCCTTTTACCATTATTTTAGGGCTGGGTATCACACTTTCCTATTATTTTAGGGAAATTTTTTATATTTCATTTCTGCCTCGGTTAATATCTTTACAATTTTTTTATACATATATGACTAAAATTATTTATACATATGACTTTTTAATATAATTACATTATTAAAAAAATTTCATTTCAATCTTATAACTATTTAATTTTTTTTGAATTAATCCTAAATTTTTAATTTTAAATAAATTAATCTTTTATTTATTTTTAATTTTACTAATAGATGGATCAAAGTTAGCATATATCTAATTACTTTTTAACATGTAAACTGACATATTCGTTAAATTTAAAGAGGTATTTATGTTTTTCTTAGTCTCTCTCTCTAGAGTGGACTCCTCTCTCGTCTCTCTCTAGAGTGGACACTTTTTTCCACTCATCTTATTGAGTTGCGTTTTGGCTTCCTTCCTTTTGTCTTCTCTCTTCCTGTTTCCTTGATTCCCCTCTCTGTTTTTCTTATTTCCTTCCCTGTCCGATGTTTCCTTGTTCTTAATCCCTCCTTTAATTCCCTTTTTCCCATCCAGTGTACCACCAACAACCACATTTATGGAAGACTCAGACCCAGACAATAATGTGTTGGATCTACCCGCAATAACCGAGGCTCACCATAATTCCAATCTTCCCTCTCTGGTGGGCAGAATATTCTCTGAGAAAGTGCTCAACCCTCGTATGGTTAAAGCCACCTTGTCTGCTGCTTGGCAATCTGTGAAGTTGTTGGGGGTCCACCATATAGATAAAAACACATTCTCGTGCTCCTTGGAGAAGGAGGAGGACCGCACTAAGATTCTCCAAAATAGCCCTTGGACTATAAGAGGTCAATTAGTTGTCCTGAAACAATGGGCGAGAGAGGAAAACTTTGATGAAATTGACTTTTCTACCACTGAGTACTGGGTCCAAGTCCATAATCTTCCCTTGGATAGAATGAACATGGATAATGCTACCAAAATAGGTGCATTCCTGGGCACCTTTGTCAAAACAGATCTAAAGGAAAAGAATGGCTTAAGATTGGGGAAGTCCATTCGGATTAGAGTTGTTGTGGAGTTGTGTAAACCTCTTAGAACTGGATTTTTTCTCACGAGGGCTGATAAACCTGTACTATGGATCAAGTTTAAGTATGAACGGTTGGGTGATTTCTGCTACAACTGTGGAAGACTAGGGCATGGAGATACAAGCTGTAAGATGGAGCATAAGGCGAATTTAGGCGTGCTTGACCCCAAGCATGCTTTTGGTCCCTAGATCTAAGCAGTGAACTCCTTTGGTGGAAATACTGAACGCAATGTGGAGGTGCAGAAGGACAGTATAGTCTTATGTCTACCATCGGTGGGTTTGACTCTGCCGGTGATACAGGTAAAACCCCCCTCCCTTACTGTACAGGAGAACCTATATGCGGGAACTTCCCGATATACCCCTCCGACACCTACCTTTCATAATCCTACTCCTTCTAGACTGATCCTTGCTGACATCACAAATCTCAGTATCCCGCCAAATAATCCCGCCACTCAAATTCAAAAACCTCCAATTAATTTTTCTAGTCAACAACTTTTACTCCCAAGTCAACCCACTATTTTGTCATTTGAGTCTACACCTATCCACTCACAACCTGACCCTTGGCCCATTGACGAAATTCCAGAATTTGTTGAAGACCTCACAATTCAATCTAGCCCACCTCATATGCATACTCTATCACAAAACCAATCTGCTGGATCCTTTCCAAACTCATCCCTAACCCAGACTAGGAAAAGAACTAGATATATTATCAACTCTCCGGAGAAACGAGCTATAGTTAATTCTATTACCTTGGATCCACCTTCCCCCGAACACATGAACTCCTTGAACAGATTTCTTTCAAACCTTTACATTCAACAACCGCAATTTCCACCTAACCAACACCTATCCTCCCCCCTTGCCCAGACAATTCCCCTGTGATTGTTGAAGAGTCCCAGATTACAGTTGTCCGTAGGAGGTTCCTGCACGTCAAAAGAGCTACTAGGATGAAAGGGAGTAATGCACGAATTGGACAGATTGATGACTTGTGCATTGAGATTGGTAACCAGAATGGTGTGATCATCACCCCAATGGCTGAGGAGGCGGGCCTTACCACGCCCCCAACCTCCTCATGATTAGATTCTTTTGGAACTGCCGCGGTTTGGGACGCCCGACGGCAGTTCGATCACTCAAAGCGTTCCCGAAATCCCATAATCTAAACCTTATCTTCATTTCTGAGTTACATACTTCTGCTGCCCCAAAATCCAAAAGTTGTTCTTGTCTCTTGGTTTTTCTAATATGGAATTTATCCCAGCTACTGGAAGGTCGGGTAGTATGGCATTATGTTGGAAACAACAAGTGGATGTGAGAGTGACCTTCACTAGCAACTCTATTATAAATTGTCTTGTTTTCTCTTATCCTCCCCACACACCTTGGGTCTATGGCCCAAACAATGCTGCCCGCAAATCTGAATTTTGGGGACACTTGATGGAATTAGAAAATAATTGGAAAGGTCCTTGGGCGGTGATAAATGATTTTAATGTGATTCTTGACCAAAGTGACAAAGTGGGTGGTAGACCTTTTGCTCGAAGCGAGTTCATGCAAATTCAAAGCTCACGTGGATACGGGGGGTTTTATAGACATTGGCTTCAAAGGAGATGCCTATACCTGGAACAATAAAAGATGTGGCAAGGCTAACATAAGGGAGAGGCTGGACCGTGGGATCATCAATAGTGATTGAAGACTCCTCTTCCCCGAAGCTTTGATCACCCACCTCACTCCCTCCATAGTGATCACCGTCCCTTACTACTCCAGACATCACCGGGAAAGAATTATGCACCTAAGCCATTCCGTTTTGAATCAATGTGGGTGAGAGACCCGGATACTGCGGATGTGATTCTCAAAGCTTGGACTGTTTCGACTCATGGGAACCCCATTACTGCCTTATGTAGTAGGCTTAAAAACACTAAAGAGGCACTTAAATGTTGGAACAAGTCAACTTTTGGAAATGTCCAGTTGAACATCAAAGCCCTCAAAACCCACATTGACCACCTCCAATCCCTTCCATACTCGCCTGAAACTCTAACCAAGGAAGCCAACGCACAACTTGACCTAGATGACTTGCTGAAAATGGAAGAGCTACTTTGGAGGGATAAATCTCGATCCAAATGGATTGAGGAGGGGGGCGCCAATACTAGGTATTTCCACATTTCTACTTTAATTCATCGTAGACATAATGCTATAGAATTTATTAAATTGGATGATGGTACATGGATTTCCGAGAGGAATCCAATTAGACAGGCATTCGTTGATTATTTTTCTATGTTGTTTACCACCTCTAACCCATCCTTCCTTGTTGAATTTTATGATATTTTTCACCCCTCTGTGTGTAGTGTGGAAAATGATAGGTTGAGCAGTGTTCTTGATTCGGCGGAAATTAGCAGCGCTCTCCTCCATATGGGCACCCACAAGTGTCCCGGTTCGGATGGTTTCAACCCGTTATTCTTCAAAACTTATTGGCAAACCGTGAAGGACACCGTGGGTAAATGTTGTTCAGTTCTTCTTTTGGGAGGGTAAAATGCATAAGGGGATGAATCATACCTTTATTGCTCTCATACCAAAAATTGAAGGGGCATCTAAAGTGGAACAATTCAGACCTATTGCGTTGTGCAACGTTACTCTCAAACTGGTTATAAAGATCATTGCATCCAGACTTCGACCTATCCTGGAAAGAATTGTTTCCCCTCTCCAAGCGGCTTTCATCCCGAACCCAAGTATCACCGATAACTCGATACTCAACTATGAACTTATGAACTACCCGAACAGTAGGAGGGGGAAAACCGCCTATATGGCGCTGAAAATCGATATGGCCAAGGCCTACGATAGAGTTGAGTGGGGTATTGTTGGTAAGTTAATGGAACTGCATGGTTTTTCTCCGCAATTCTGCAATCTCATAAGTGAATGTATGTCTACTTCATCGTATTCGGTGCTAATTAATGGATCTCCAGTGGGACTCTTCAAAGCCGGTCGCGGTATAAGGCGGGGGGATCCCCTCTCCCCGGGCCTCTTCACCATATTGTTTAATCTACTGTCTAGAGTTATCACAAGCTGAATTGGAAGGGAAGATACACGGGATTAAAGTTTCGAGAACTAGCCTAGCCTTCTCACATCTTATGTATGCTGACGACCTGGTCATATATTGCGGGGTTGAGGAGGTTGAAGCTACATATGTACTGTCCCGCCTGCGAAAATTCTGTGTAGCATCGGGTCAGGAGATTAATTATTCCAAGTCTTCAATACATTTTAGCAGGAACACAAAATTAGACACCAAACTGAACATTCCGAGGATTTTACAAATGGGAGAGTGCAATCATAAGGCCTCATACCTAGGGCTCCCTTTTTGTAGAGTCCAGGTGAAGAAGTCATCCTTATCTGAATTCTCAAAGAGGGTGAAAAAGAGACTGTCCAGCTGGAAGATGAGGAATCTTTCGTTTGCAAGCCATGGAGTTTTGGTGAAGGCTGTGGCGCAAACGATTCCCACATATGCTATGCAAACATACCTTATTCCAAATAAAGTTTGTGAGAAAATGGATTCTGCTATTAGAGATTTTTTGTGGGGAAAAAAGGAGGACCAGGTGCATAAGGTTTATCTCAAATCTTGGAAATCAATTTGCGCCCCTAAAGAGGCTGGAGGCCCGGGTTTCCGTAAAATGTGGGAGGTGAATATTGCTTTCATCACTAAACTCATTTGGAAACTCAATACGGAAAAGGATAGATTGTGGGTTAGAGTCTTTGGGGCAAAGTACTTGAGAGGTTTAAACTTCTTTGATGATAATTCGATCCGTAATAACGCTTCCTGGTTGTGGAAAAGTTTACAGAAGTGAAAATTCTCTTTTTTTAATGGTATCTGCCACCATGTTAAGCAACATTCCTCTGTCTGCAATAGGAAGGATCCGTGGATTCCGGGGGAAGAATTGTGTAGATTCCCAGCGACCCCCAACCTTCCTACAAATGTTAATTATGTCAAAGACTTGATGAATCCGGATGGTTGTAGCTGGAATTTAGAACTGATTCAACAAATAGTGCCGCAACACGTTGCAACTTTGATTGGAAAGATTAAAATTATGGAGGAGTCGGAACAAGATGTTCTCTTTTGGCACCCCTCCAAGACAGGGGCTTTCTCTATAAGATCTTCCTATAGAGTCAACCAAAAGGAATGATTTTCATTAAATTCCAATGTTACTAGGGAGCAATGGAAGAGATTGTGGCAAGAGAAATTACATGGGAGGCATAAGTTCTTATTGTGGCGGATTATTTCGGATATTGTGCCTACGAGGCTCAGGCTTGGTCAGATCTTCAATATGGGAGATACTCTGTGTGTTCTGTGCAATGACAAACCAGAGTCAACACATCATATTATGCTTGAGTGCTGCTTTACTCAAGCTATTTGGAGGACCTCAAAATGGCAGGTTAGATTAGAGGCTTTTGTACATCTTTCCACTCTCGATTGGCTGATGCTACTCCTGGACCATCATAATATTTTTCCACTTGAGGAGGAAGAGAAGTTGTAGATGTTCTACTTTAATTTGGTGGTTTTTGAACAGGCCTAGTTGCAACGAAACAGGAAATGGCGGGGGGAGGATATTCCCGACACTGTTACTATGGGCTTACTAGTGAGCTGATTAACTAATCAATATATGAGAGCTGCAGTCAAGAAGCTAGTGGTTAAAACCGACAAACCAGCTAGATGGATATCCCCCCCCCGAGGGGCTTTGTTAAGGTGAATTTTGATACTTCATGGAAAGAAGAATTTGCGTCCTCTGGAGTTGTTATAAGGGACTACCAAGGAAGAATTTTGAGTGTTTGGACAGGCTGCTTTGTTGCCTCGACGCCTTTTTAAGCTGAAGCTGTAGCCGCTCACCAAGCACTGATTTTGGCAGAGATAAATGAAGTCCAACATGCTATTTTTGAAGGCGGTGCACTCAATGTAATTCTCGCTATCAATGGCGTGGACAAACTCATGGAATGGCAGGGCAGACATGCGGTCGAGAAAGGAAGGGAAGTTCTCAAGAACCATAGCTTTTGGTCTGTGTCTTATGTTAATAGAAAGTGTAATGCGATTGCCCATAATTTGTCTAAATGGGCAGCTGGACACAGTTGTTTCGGTTATATTGATCCGAAGATGATTCCCCCTTGTGTGTTGTATGAACAAGAATCATCTACTGTTGTAAGTGATGACTTATCCGGCCGTATTAATGAAAATGCATAAAATCTATTTACCAAAAAAAAAAATTAAAGAGGTTAAAAATTTGATGTTGGAAAAAAGGAAAGATAGAGAATATGGAATGGAATTTGGGTAATAAGAGTTGTAATAAGGCAATATAGAAAATATAATTAAAAAAAAAAAGGTAAATTATTTAGATGTGACACCTAAATTTTTATAGTTTTCTCATTTTTGCACCCTAACCTTTTCTTTGCCAAACTCGTACTTCTGTCCAAAAACTAGGTTAAAGTTTTAATTTTATTAAATCATATACAATTTAATAAAAAAAAATTAATAAATGATAACTTTTTAAATTTTTAATAAGATTTAATTTTAATAATTGAAAATCTTATAGGGTTTTATTCAATGTTATTTTAGAATTTATTTATTTATCTTTTTGAGAATCTTCATTTCAATATCTTTGAAATTAAAGATTTAAGATCAATCTAAAAATTTAAATAACTAGAATTCTGAAAAAAAAAAAAAGGAAAGATAATGTAGAAAGAGAAATATTAATTAATGATTAATTAAGAATTAAGATAACAAAGAAATTCCGTTTAAAAATAATAATAATAATAAATGAATTATGGTGATCTAAGATTAAAATTTATAAGCATTTTACTTGTTTATAACATATATGGATGAATTTGACTAAAACTCTATAATTTAAGGACTATTTATATTAATTTGCCTATAAAATCCTGCTTGGTACATTAGGATAGAGAAGGATTCACCAAAAAAAAAAAAAAAGAAAAAGAGAAAAGGATAGAGAACGATGTCGCATTTGATTCTAAGTTCCGGACCGTCTCCCATCTTCTGGGGTTTCAGGAATATCAAGCCATTGAAGTTCACACTGAGTTCTTCACTAGCTCTTCTTCACAGACTCACTCACGGAAGAACAATCACTCGGACTTACTCAGCTAAAATGTCGACCGACTCGTCTTCCAACTCAAAGCTGATTCAAATCATCAATCTCCCTCGTCAACCCGGTCAAGCTGTTGAAGTCACCGCCGCACCCGGTGTTTCAGAAATTGATTTCAGGTGTGTTCTCCTCCGTTTTGATACTTTTTTCTTTATTGTTTTTTTTTTTTTTTTGTTGTATATTTATAGTTGAATTGACGTTGAGTTTTATAATTTTGGAGAAAGATTTGATATGAGTTGATGGTATGGAGCCTTCTAGGAAGCACTGAATCTTTAGCTCATTCTGTGGTTGAATAATTAGTTCTTGTAGTTTCTTTGGTTAGGCATTGTTATTGACTTTTAACTGGATCGTGTAATCAATTATGGTAGTTCAATACATAGAATATGATACTGTTTAGAGTCTGCTTTTGGTTTGCAGAATAAGATACAACCCAAGTTCAGGCAGTAGAAATTTAAAAGTGCTTCAGGAAATCAATAAGAGTTTCTGAATCGTGCGATTTCTTCCAAGATTGAGTTTTCCTGTCTCATGCATGGCTTGTTGCAACCATTTGTTTGGTTATTTTCAACGTACCAATGAAGTACAGTAACATATTTAAGGATTTCCTAAGTTTCCTCTTTCACCTGGAGGCTGTGGAGCTGAGAATTAACCTAGTTGTAAGGAAATATAAGCAATTTGAGGTTAATCTGCCTCTAGTATGCTTAATGATAATGTGCCTCTAGTATGCTTATGGTTTGAAGTTGGATATGTTGTTGCAGGAATGCTATCGAATCCTTTTTGTTCAAGCAGTGGTTGAAAAACATACAAACGGAAACAGGACTGCTGGCTAATGGAGATATGCTGTTAAAGCAAGTTCTAGTCCAGGTAGTTTCTTTCAATAGTTTATGAGAATTCTTGTTTCATTTTGAATCAGTAGTAGTTGTATTCATATGATACTTTATTTATATAAAACATATATTTTTATTCAGATAACCTGTAACTCAAATTGAATATGCATTAATTAAATAATGCTGGAAGGAAATCTACTTCCTCCCTTTCCACATCCTTTAACAGGAAGAGCTGACAAATGTTGTGCTTTTGTAAGCAATATCTAAGAATAGTATCATTAAATCTAAGCATGAATCTAGTTTCTTACTCAAATCTACAAGTTTGTAAGAGGAGCATGTGCGCAGAGGGGATTTAGAGCTCAGGCTGAGGCTTTTTCACTTGCCAATGCCACACTGTTGAACTAACTAGATGCATGGTTTTATTTTCTTACGCTTTAGAATTTTACAATTCTAGTAATTGGTATACTTTTGGTGTGCAAATGGAAGCTTGGGTTGCGAGCAAGTAAAACTTACAATGCTTAGAGTCCTCTGGGGCAATCACAAAGGCCTTTCTTGCTGTTTAGTTTGTATTTCCATGCATCCTGTTATGTTTTAGCAAAGAAAATGTTCAAATTTTCTACTGTTGTGCACTCTTTATGGCGCTTTAGGTCACCCCATACATTGGATTTGGCTTTTTACTTGCCTCTTTTTTAATGTTTTACATTGAGCTGATTTCAGCAATTGATACCATCTTTTTCGTCTAAGTATCCCTGTCTTGACACTGGTGCAGGGTGTAGATATGTTTGGAAAGCGTGTTGGATTTCTGAAATTCAAAGCAGATGTCATAGATAAGCAAACAGGGAAAAAGGTGTTCTATTGGCTTATTCTTTCATTTATATAGTCCCAATTTTGGAAGAACAGAGGTGTAATTTCTTTCCTCCGTAGTGATTTTTGCTTTGGTAGCTACTTGGTTTAGTTTCTACTCTTGAGCTAGATTATCACTGTTCTTAATGTTGTAATGCATGAATCCTTCATTTTCCTGTTGCCACCTGTATTTAAAACTCCAATAGGTTCCAGGTATCGTGTTTGCCCGAGGACCAGCTGTTGCAGTGCTGATACTTTTGGATTCAGAAGGTGAGACGTATGCTGTTCTCACTGAGCAGGTAGCCTACCTTTGATCAATTTAGACCTATCATATAAAAGGAACATTAATATCATCTGATATGAATACTTTAGATATTTCAGTTGTCAACAAATAACTAATGTTTATAGTTCTAATGTTAAGGCCAGGGTCCCTGTTGGGAGGCTTATTTTGGAATTGCCGGCTGGAATGTTGGATGATGATAGTGGTGACTGTCTTGGAACAGCAGTTCGTGAGGTCAGTTCCTCTCTTTCTTTCTATCTGAGCTTCTAATTTCCTGGTTGAATAGATTCTGCCCTCAGTCCTCTCTGTTGTTTTTTCTTGTTCTAGTGAAGCAAAATCTCCTTTCACATGATGTTTCCACAATAACAAGTGCTGCTTCCCTCCTCAAACACAAAAAAATATACTTGGTGTTATAAAAATTCGAGAAAGGAAAAGGAGGGAGTATTGTATAGGCGCCTTTGCTAAGGATAATATGTCAATTTGAGTGGCTGCTGAATCTGCTATAACTTTGTTTACTATTGGAAATGATTTATTTAGCAAAAACAATGGATATATTATGTTGATAACTTCTTCTGACGTAATTTTAAACCTATATTTTCCCTTGATAAAAGTTCTCAGCAACTAATAATCAACTATGCCAAAAGGATAGGCTGGAGAAGAAGTGAAGTTACAGATTTTTGAGTCATTTTATATACTTCATACTGATGATTGTTTGTAACTTTTTAAAGTGTCTCTCTGAATAAGCTCAAAGTTAAACAAAAGGTTACTTTACTTGTATTATTAAGTTCTACGCTAAAATGTTTTTGGAGTATAAAAGCATGCAAGAACTGAATATGACTGCTGCTCCGTTTTCACCTGAATGTAGTATGATCCGTGGATGGAATATCTGGCAGGTTGAGGAGGAGATTGGAATAAACTTAAATGCGAATGAAATGATCGATCTCACTCAACTTCTAGACCCATCAACTGGATGCAGGACTTTCCCTTCTCCAGTATGTTTGTACCAACTTCTTTTACCTTAGTTATTCCTTCCATCTTTTGGTCAAAATGATTTCTGATTTTTACAGCTATTCTTCACTAATCGTGACAGTGGGTTTTCTCCTTTCATATTTGACATATCACTTGTGTAATTTTAGGGTGGGTCGGGAGGAAATCAGTCTGTTTCTGTACCGAGGAAAGGTTAGCAAAGAGATCATCACAGGACTACAAGGGAAAGAAACAGGTCTTCGGGATCACGGTGAGCTGATTACAGTGCATGTAGTTCCTTATGAGAAGCTTTGGCGCACAACAGCTGATGCTAAAGCTTTAATGGCTATAGCCCTCTATGAAATGGCCAAGAGGGATGGCCTGCTTCCTCCTAGAAACTGACTTCTTTAAATACATTTATCTCATCTTCCCTCTCTAAAAAGATCTTACGTAGCTTTCTTTGCCGATTCCACATTTAAACAAATACCGTTCAAGTTGGGTTTCATTTGCTTTCTAATTCTTTACCCAAAGAAAGTTATAGGATTCCTCACTTCCTTCTCTCATTCAAAACCGTGCATTGACAAGGATCCAATAAGTTGAGTAAGCTGTATTACAGAAATCTTTTCATGGGTCATTATGTTTTGCAGTGTCCATACTATTGAAATGCTGTATTATAATCAGGAAGGGCCATTGTGGAGCAAAATATGTTCATTTATTGATTTCGTTTATTGTGATTGGACTGAATATGTTTCTTACATTGTCAAATTGTTGTATAGTCTCCTAAAAAGTGACATGTTTTGAATACAAGATTACAGATACATAAATCTGTGCATACTGAAAGCATTTTCTTAGAGAAATGGCATTTTACTCAAAACTTTGCTGGTAACGAAATCTGAATTGGTGGCTTCCCAAATGGTGGTGCCATCACAAGTGCAAAGCTTTTTGTAGTTTTCACCAACACCTGCACTCCTGGCTACAACCGCAGCTGTAAGACCTGAATCTAATTTGTCTTCAGTTCCATAAACAACTACAGATCGTCCAATCAGATCAACAACCCGTAGTTTTTCCTTTGCTCCAGTGAAGAATGCCTCGCCTTTCTCATCAACTTGTAATGTTCCCAGGTCGCCAAGTGGCTGAAAAGAGGAAAAAAAAAAAAAAATCAATCCATATCTTGTAGGCTGACACAGAAAAGCTTACAAAGGACAGAAGGTAAAAAGATGAAGTTAACCTCTTTCTCAGTTTGATTTGCTGGATTGAAGATTTTCCCGGTGCTTGCTGCACCTCTCGTCAGATCCCCAAATTCATTGATAGACCAAGCATGCTTTCCCGGTGACAATCCACTAAAGTTAGCTTCAATCCTTGCCAATTCCATGCTCACTTGAGCAAATCGGACAACCCCGAAAATTTCAGGGCCTTTGAATTCAGCCACAGCAGCAGAAACAAGGAAATCTGCAGAATCAGGGCACTGAATTATTTCTGGAACAGGAAAAAATCTTGAGGAAGTACTGATTGTACTAAATACCATTGTCTTAAAAGAAAACATAAGCATAGAACAGACCATCTGGGGTTCCTTGTCCAATTAATCTTGCTTTTCGACCAGTCTGTTCTAAAGCTTCAGTCATGGTCTTCACTGGTGCAATGCCAAGAACTCTAACCACTTGATTACTCAAATCCACATCCACATTCTTAATCCCTAAAAACCAAAACCAAGCAAGAACAATGAGAAACACAACAAAGTAAAAATAAACGACTGCTTGAAAAAAAATAAAACCCTTCAAAAAGTTCTCGAGCACGCACCATCAATAGTCTCCAATTTATTCCTGACAGCTTTAACACAGCCCTCGCAGGACATTTCTACCATATATTCCGTCTGTCAGCATATGAAAACGCCAATTCTCAGATTATGCATTAAATTAATTTATTTTACAGCTCAAGAAATTTCTCCATCCACAAAACCCCCCATTTCTATTAGGTTTTACCTTTCATTTCATATACAATATTTTACATAAAATCGCAAAAACAGAAACTAATACAAACACAATCCAATCGTAAAGAACTTAGTGTCAAACTTACAAGAAGCTCTGGTAATACAGCGCCATTCTGCAGATAGAAAACCGTAAGAAAATTAATCCCAGAAACAATACACGACACCAGGAGGAAAAAAAAAAAAAAAAATCTTCTACAATATGATTAAGGGGGATACCTGGGTTGCAGTTCTTTGATCAGATGATGGGGCATCCATCTTAGTAGCAGCAAGATTCTTCTTAACAACAAAGCCCAATTTGTCTTGTTCATGAAAATCTTTGGAACTCAGAGAAATTGACCCAAAACCAGAGGTGTTAGATGGAAACCTGGATTGATTTGGAGATGAATCTGAAGATGAAGAGGTAGAAGAGGATGTAAAGAAAGCAGCAGCAGGAATGGCGGTAGCAGCAGTGGCTATGGCCGTTGTTCTCGTTGTCACCAGGGACCTTAGAAATGCCATTTTTTAATTTATGGCTTTTATTGACCTTTCTAAATTTTCTTCCTTATTCTAGAGGGTTTAATCTGACTAAGGTTCCTTGCTGCTCACTTTGTGCTATGGGGGATAGGTTCTAGATGCATCTATGACAATGTCTCATGTGTCATTATTCTTATCTTTCTTTTTCATTCTATTTACACATTATTATTATTATTATTATTATTATTATTATTATTATTATTATTTTACTTTCATCATCAAATAAAAATTTTATGCTTTATACTAAATACTATAATTGATTTTTTTTTTAATTGAAAATATTTCCTTCATTTATTATATTTATCACTTTGAGAAGAAAATAATATTTAGAATGTATGAGTTTTAGATAATAAATTAGACAATTAACAATTAAATTTTATTTTCTTAATAATACACCAAAGAAGTTTTTTTTTTTTTATGAAAAATTTGAAACATTTTTACTTTTACTATATCTCGAACACATGACTTACAAAGGTTGTAAGTAAGGTTGTTACGAATTAAATTACGTGTTATTGACTACACGAAAAAAGTTATAATTATTAATTGAAGACTATTAAAAGAAAGAATATAAATAAATGTTACATTTTGTTTATCCTCTCTATATCCAATAGCTAGATTAGATTCGATCTAATATAAAATAAAATCGGGTAAAACTATTTTTTAAGAAGCTCTACCAAACATCTACTCTCTTCATTTGTAAGATTCAAATTCTGACACTTTGTTTAAAAGAATCAAACTATTTCTTCTTTGACATGATTGTTATCTAATATGACGAATAGTCTTCTTGTGCTCCGCTGTGTCCAGCTCTTGATGTATGGATTCTCCGATATTTTCTTCGATTTAATTATCAAAAAAAATATGACGAATTAATTTTTAAAATGTGATAAGTAACCATAAAAAAAGAAATGGTCAAAAGGAATATAAATTTGAGAAAAAGAATTAAAAGCATTTTCTTATATGATAGAAAAGATGTCTCACATATATATATATATATATATATATATATATATATATATATATAGAAAAGATGGAATTAGAAATCTGACGAGTTATTTATCAAAATAGAGTTATTTTTTTAAAAAATTCTAAAATATGGTTAACTTTTTATTCAATTCTTAAAATAATGTGGGTTTATTTTACCAAAATGGATCTTTCTTTTTTCTTTTTCTTTTTTTTCTAATAAAATATTGATGATCTATCTTGTTTGATAAAATTAATATTAAAAAGCTTTCCAAAAGTATGGTTAACTTTTTATTCAATTCCTAAAGTAATATAAGTTTACTTTGTCATAGATTTCATTTTTTTACTTTGCCAAAGTAGTTTTTTTTTTTTTTTTAAAAAAAAACAATTAAAATCTATTTATAAATTTTAATTTTCTAATGGAGCAGTTTATGACGAACAGGCATGGTGAAAGGCCAACTCGGACGGAACTATAGTGGTTCCGGGAATCGAAATGCGCGGACATTGTTAAGCGGAACTGGCAGGTGGGTGTGGTGGATGTTGGTGGTCGATTGCTGGAGCAACAAATGGATATTAAGTTGTAAATGCATCTTTGGGGAAAACGAAAATAGGAGACCTACCAAATAATATCAAACAGGCATGACGTTGAATTGAAACTTTGACGGGGTCATCGGATGATAGGGAACTTTACAAAAAATTATGATAATCTCCACAATCTTCTTCGATAGAGCATGACCAATCGGAAATTCACTATAAATCTCACCGATTAGTGAATGTGACTGCACTGCCATATTTCCATCATCATGCGTCTTAGTGGCATAGACAATAACTTGATTACCTCTTCCCAAAAACTTTAACCCAAAAACTTACAAAATTTAAGGATACAGTGGAGGAAGCAATAAGTTTTTTTTGCTTACCTTCTTATCATTCGTCAAATACCCGACCAAATTTTGATGCGGTATTTGAGGGCACATAAATAAAGAAATTGTCTCTCATGGGATCATAACTAGTTTTGAGACCTTACAACAGAGGTTGAATCTCGCTTTCAAAGCTACGGATCCTATTCAAATCAATGCCGTGATGGTATTCATGCATCTTTTTATCACGGTCTTGGTGGACGATATCAAAGGTACTGGCGTATTTATAAGGTTGTTCTAACCCGCTTGAATGGTCATAGTGATATCTCTATGTACTTAATGACACATGCATTACCCTTATTCCAGAACGTATGAACGACTACCGTCTAACCGCCTATGTAATGTAACTTATAAGGCCATTTCAAAAATCCTAGTAAATCGA
>JAHSUH010004726.1:0-37565 GCA_025388415.1 Cynanchum wilfordii | reverse complement strand
TTAGATTATGCTGCAATATTTTGGTTGAAAGATTATCCCCTCTGAAAAAGAAGTTGCAAGAGAAAATGGGTTCAATTAGTTGGGATTTCTTGGTTCAGCAGGTTTGTTTAGTTTCTTTTGTTTCTTTTCCTGTTTAATATATAATCAGATGTTTATATTAATGGTTTCCAATTCGGTGTTTTGATATGGTTCTAAAACTTATGCAGCTTAAATTTTGAAATCTTCTTTTAATCCTTAGCAATATTTGTATTATACTGCATTTTCTCCTGCTCTCTGAACAACCTGCAATCCTGTCAAAAGTGGGAGTATTATTCATCTTCTTTGCAATATTTTATTTTCTCCACATTTGATCTATATAAGTTTTGAACGGTACCTTTGACATTAGGCTCATCTGCAAGCTGTAAACATGGCAGCACATTCTTATTTTGTGCCTGATTCTAGCTCAACACGGTATCTTAACTATGGTGCTGCAGTCAGTGAGGTATATAGCTTGTTTCTTTAGATATGAACTGTGCTTGAGGTTCTTCAACCTTCAGGTTTAGAAAGCTAGCACAGGAGAAATTTTTCAGTAATATTTTGGCTTGAAGATAATAATAATAGTAGACTGTGTGGACAATGCATGTTGAGGTAAATATACTGACTGGAGAAACCAAAATTCTGCAAGCAGATATTGTTTATGACTGTGGACAAAGCATGAATCCTGCAGTGGATATGGGACAGGTATCCTGTATTTGACCTCATCCTTTATTGAATTAATATATATTTGATAATTTCCTGGATAAATTTCCAAATTATAGAAAACACTTTTCTCTATGATATCATTCTACATTCGTAATTGTATAAAATTGTGCAATGACATATAAGAATAGATTTAGGTACTCATTATCAACTCGGAATATTTTTTTTAAATATAGTAAAAGGATAGTTAGTTAGTTGAACATAGGTAGGTGAAGTCAGGTCTATAGTTGGATGTGGGGGCTCGAGACTCTAATAGTTGGTATGTAACTAGTCCGACTATAGAGGCCTTAATGGGAGAGATATTCCTTTTGGTACACAAAGTAATTGACCATGGGGTTTCCAACAAAAACTTACTTACATTCCTAAAATTTTTTGGTGCAGATTGAAGGAGCTTTTGTCCAAGGAATTGGTTTCCTGATGCAGGAAGAGTTCCTAACTAATTCAGATGGATTGGCAGTTACAGATAGCACATGGACGTACAAGATCCCTACAATTGACACCGTACCTAAACAACTCAATATTGAACTGTTAAGCAGTGGTTATCACCAGAAACGTGTTCTTTCTTCTAAAGGTATGTATGCCTTTCAAGCTTTTCTACTGCTTTCAATGAAATTTTTGTGCATCAGAAGTTTAGAGGATTTTCAATGCATTATGAATATATCTCTCTATAACAGAAAATTTCCCAAGTGAATTTACTTAGTGTGAAAATAGTAGTCCAAGTATTGCATGATGGTAAAAGATTAACAACTAATGAGGAGAAATTTAGGTAACGGATAAGGCTTATATTAGGTACCTGCACTTAATTAAAGAATAGGAAAATTCTCATCATATTATTTTCTTTTACTATTAATTTCATTTTATTTTCTATTAGACATATATATATATATATATATAATATATATATTTTGTCAAATTTAATAAATTTTTTTAAAAAAAAAAAAAAAAAAAAAAAATTATTTTTAAACATATGTAAGTCCAAAAGTCCATGAATGAATTTTTTGTCATTTATAATATATTTATTATCTAACTTATATGTTAATTCTCACTTGTTTCAATTTTGGTCGATTCTTTTCAATTTATTCCATTTATTAGCATTTTCAAGTACATGAAAAAAATAAAATCTAAAAAAATTTGACCAAAATAATCCTTTATCTAATTATATATAATATATATATATATAATAAATCCATTTGTCAATATAATGAGATAGTACTTAATATTTGTTTGAAGAGAAGAATTTATTGTTGTTTTTTGTGTTCAAAAGGGCTAAATATGATGTATGATTTTTAATTCACCCGTTTGGGTGCTATGTAAAGGTGCATGTTTAGTAATATTTTTGGGTATATTTATTTATTATAATTTTAATTAACGAACTTATTAATTTTTAATTTAAATAAATAAAATAATTATTTCATTCACAATCTATTTTTTTTTTATGAATTAAATATAATTAATTTTGATTATAAGAATTTTTTTACTTTTTAAAAAATATCCAATATAATTTATTATTTTTTAAAAAGTGTTAAAAATTAATTGTTATTTTTTTTGGCAAAAATTAAAAAATTAATTATAACTGTTGATATCAAAATAATTTAAAAATATTTTTAAATAAGTTTAATAATTTTATTTTTATTTTTTAAATTTTAAATTTTTAATAATTTTTAAATTTAATAATATAACTTTTATTTATAAATATATACAGTATAATTTATTAACCTATTAAATTGTTAATGACAATATTAATTTGATTTAGATTATTTTTCTTGAGTTAAAAATATGTTTTAAATATGGCTAATTTTACATGTTTTAAATAAAATGTAATATTTAATTTTAAATAAATTCTTGGTAAGAATTATATTGAGATACTAAACATGATATTAATTTTACATTATTTAATAGTGTCACTATTAGAAAAAAAAAATCAGGATTTGTAATTGTCGCCTTTTGTGGTAGAATTAGTTGTCGCAAAGCCATAGTCGTTTATTTACCATGAATTATATTATTTGTTGTTATATTATTAAAATATTAAAATATAAAATTTAAACAATATAAATGTTTTAACAAATCAAATATTTTTATTTTGATATTTTATATTGCTAATAAACTTATTTATCAATAACTATTTAGTTCATTTTTTTAAAAAAATGAAGTTTAAATGAATTACTTATAATTGAATTAGAATGAAAAACTATCATTCATTTATCAACCTATGTAATATTTTATCAAAATTTATTTATATTTTTTAAAATAAAAACTTAAAATAATATATTTACTACATTTATAATAAAATAAATCAAAATTTTTAAAATTTAATTATTTATATTTATAAAATAAAGAAGATAAAACTATTCGTAATTTAGTCTTTAAATTGTTTTATTTGCAACGGGTAAGAAGGTCGTTATAAAATCTATTACTATTTATAACGGTTAAAAAGGCCGTTGTCAAAATCTCATTGCAAAATTGCAACGATTGAGAAAGTCGTCACAAAAACCGTCACTATTTTGCGATGGTCAGAATGCCATCGCAAAATCTATAGCAAATTGAGATGGCTAAGAACGCCTATACGTATGTACAAGTTTTGTCCATTAGGACCTATTACCATTTTACCGGATCAAGTGATGAGTAAAAAAAAGAGATGAGTGATAAAATTTAGAGAACTTACAAAGAAAGTACTAGAGATAGAAAGTTGTTCAAATGAAGTCTGATTATTTCATTACACAAATTCTCTTTAAATAGAGAATTTTACATCTGCTGAGGTCACTGTTTACATCATAAAGAAAACACAATAATTCATAAAGTTGATATAATAATACATAAAGATAGATTTATAATCTTCGCAATCTCTTTATCCTTTGATCAGTAGACACATGTCTTTGACGATAAGATTGTCTTTGTAGATAAGATTCTAAAACATTGATTCTTGCCTTTAATAATTCAATTTCATGTAGAAGATTTGATAACTTGTTGGCCATTTGATGATGTGTCTGTTCAAGATAATCATTCCTCGCATGAAGATTAAAATTTATTGTATTCGTTTCTCGTAGCATATGTCTTAAGAAAATATTATCCATTGCCAGTTCAATTAGGATTCGTGAAGGATCTTCCATTTATGTGCTAAAAAATGTTGGACTCTGTGCATATCCTCCTAATTCATAATCATCATTTACTGAATGATCTGGTGAATCATTGACTGTAAATCATGATAAACCTTTTCTAAATTTCTTTTGATTTCTTGGAGTTCTTTCTTTCTTGTCAATTTATGAGAAATAGTTGAAGATGTTGGTGAAGTATGAGTTCTCTGTTCATCATATTGTTTCCACCATTTGATTCTTGTCACTCTAGCAAGGGTACCATGATTAAATTCATCATAGTTCTTGAGAATTCCCATTCTATAATCCATGGAAATCTAACTTTAAAGAAAAAACATCAGTTCTTTGTCAATATCAGTCATGCCTGTGGTAGGAGTTTTGTCCATTAGGACCTATTGATAGTTTGCCATTATTTTTCTTTTTTAACTAATTTAGGACCTTTATTCAACTTAATTCATTGTAACATCTTCCCGTTGCTTTTTTTTTTTTTTGGTTTTGTTGTGCATTAATATATATAAAAAAAAAATATATGTACATAAAACTAAGTAAAACAAGATGTTATCTTGTTTTTAACAAATCATTCTACTAGCCATCAGTTTTCTTGGTAGTATTGATGTGTTCTTGGTAGTATTGATATATATATATATATATTTCAATGCCCTTTTAAATAATATTTTATAATTAATATTTAAAATAGGTCAAAGAAATTTTTTAATTTTTTTTTAACCGAAGATTATAAGAAATAGCCTAAAATTTGGAGGTGAAGAACATCATCATCTTGAGGAGAAATGACTTGCAGAATTGCATGATTTTGTACACAACACACAAACTACTACTCATTCCATAGACTTTCTGTGGATGTGCTGATGGAATTTATATAATTTTGCAGCTTCTAGTGAACCACCACTACTTCTGGCAGTTTCGGTTTACTGTGCAACAAGAGCAGCAATTAAGGCAGCAAGAAAAGAGGTTAGGGCTTGGAAGGGAAATATTAATGAAGCAGATTCAGCATTCCAATTGGTTGTTCCTGCTACTATGCCTGTTGTAGGGAACTCTGCGGTCTGAATAATGTGGAGACTTATTTGGAGAGTTTACTTCTTCAGAATTCAACTGAAAAATAAAAGAATTTGTAATATGAACTTCTTTGAAAAATTGAGCTATTGAACTTTTAACATCAAATTTCTTCTTAACTTCTTGTATATATATAACGACATTATATATAAAATTGTTTATAAACCTTTTTATTCCTTGTATAAAATGTTTATAAATAATTATCTTTTTTTTTTTTTTTTTTTTTTTTTTTTTTCATAAAAATTTTTTTTTTTTTTTTTCTAAAATTAAAAAAAAAAATTTTGTTTAGTTTTTCTTTTGTAAAAGATAGGTGTAGGAAAGCTTTCCCCCCAATAGGGATCTGCGCGGCTTAAATTCAATTTAAATTGAACCCAAAAAAAAACTATCGGACACGGATAAATTACAAAATAAATATATAAAAAGTTGAGTTGTTAAGGGGCTATTTTATTATACTTATTTATGAATGCAAAATAATTTAAAACTTCCAACCAAAGATGATTTATATAAAAGACTTATAAAGAAGCAGAATTCGTGTTTAATATAAAATAGTCTTCCCTTAAATAAATAAATAAATAAATAAATAATAATAATAATAATAAATTAATAGTAATAAAATGACAATTGGAAGAAAGAAAATGTCTCCCAAGTATCCCAAGTCTCTCAAGTCAACAAAATTTGGCATTATTAAACCAAAAGTCAACAAGTCAAGATGGAAAATTTGAAAAAGTTAAAATACATAATAAAAGATTTCTCTTTCATATGATATATATATATATATATATATATAACACCCTACAATAAGTCTTACATCTATATAAAGGATTTTAGTGGGAAGCCTACTTACTTAAGTGGGAAATATGAGTAGAATTCTTAAATACTTTCATTTTTCTTTTGTATTGTTACTCTTTTTCATTTCTTGTTTATCTATTGAAACAGAAGATAATATCATCATAGATCAATCTGCTTTACTTGTCTTGAAAGTTTATATTATTTTTTATCCTTACAATCCCTTATTGCATAATTGGTCGATTAAATCCTCTGTTTGTGATTGGGTCGGAGTCACTTGTAATTCTCAACATCAAAGAGTTGTTTCTTTGAATATTTCGAATATGGCACTTGACGGAGTTATACCTCCTCATATCTCAAACCTTTCCTTTCTTGTTTCTCTTGACATGAGTAATAATAATTTCTCAGGTTATATTCCAAGTGCAATATTTGATCTACCGAAATTAGAAATCTTGGATTTGTCATCTAATTCTCTAGAAGGGACAATTCCAATAGATATAGGAAAAGTTAATTCGTTAAAATCTTTAAATTTGATGCATAATCGTCTTTCGGATTTTTTACCGTCAAATATGTTTACTAATATTTCAACTTTAAAAACTCTAGTACTTTCATCTAACCAGTTCTCGGATTCTCTTCCAAATCATATTTGTCATAGGCTTAAAACACTTGAAATTCTCGATCTAAGTTGGAATAATCTAAATGGTGAAATACCAAGAAATTTATCGCAATGTTCAAAGCTTCAGAAACTCGACTTGGGTGGTAACCAATTTGAAGGAACAATACCCAAGGAAATTGGGAAGATTGAGATGCTTACATTACTATCTCTGTGGGGAAACAAATTGACAGGTAAATATATATTTGAAAATATTTACCTTAATTTTGATTTTAGGCCTCATCAACTATTTCTAATTGATTGCTTAATAAAAAAATAATAATTATCATTATTTATTATTTTAGTGAGTAGTTTCATTATTTACTATTTTAGTTGTTTGTATTTATATTCTCGTAATTCAACAACTTAATCTAGTCGATTTGTCGGAAAAAAAATTCATCCTCTTTTTTGAGCTCTATTATATGGTTCATTGAGGCATTTGGCTTCTCAATATCTTCCGGATATGTTCTTCTTCTTCATTTTCTTCCTTCTCATTATAATATATATACACAAAACTTATAAAAGTTAAAAGTATTTAGATCCGATTTCTCATTAATCTTGAAGCGGATATTAGAATATATATTTGTAATTATTTTTTTTAAAAAAATATATTTGTGCTTATATATTAATGGTTGTTTGGTGGAAAAATGGGAAGAGGAAAGATTGAAATCAATAGGATTGAGAATAATATGAATCAGCATCTATGAGTTACGGAAGTTATGAAGAGTTCGAACTCTCTCTAACTTCCACTGGGCTCCGACATGCTACTGTCTCTTTTCTTTTAATTTTCTTTTCTTTTATGGGGGAGAAGAAAGATTGGGAAGATGAAAATCTTCTTTCCATTTTTACCCTTTTAATTTAATTACTTTTTTTATATAATTTTTTTTTATAAACTTTGATTTTAACTGTTAATTTAGTGATAAAAGATAAAATTTACCAAAATTATTAAGATAAAGAGTGAAATAATATAAAAAATTTAAATAGGGATGAAATCATAAAAAATATATAACTTAAAGGATGAAATTTGTCAATTTACCATATATATATATATATATATATTTTTTATATATTCCTTATCAGGCAAATTTAGGTTTCCTTACAATTTTTGTTTTCCGTTTTCAAGTTTACAATAAATTGAAATATTAAATCATTGTATTTTTATTTATATAAAATTTTAATATGAACTTTCATAAAATTTTAATACGATTTTCTTATAAGTTGGTTTTTTTTTTTTAAATTTTATATGTTTATATTGGAATAATTATTATTATTATTTTTTTTAAAATCTTATTTTTAGCAAACATGCTGTTTACATAGTTTTGCTAATATATATATATATATATATATATATGCCAATCTTATTTGTAATAATTAAGTATTATATTCAAACATGACAATAAATTACTTAATTGAACGAAATAATTTTTATACTATATAGTTTTATTATATATTTTTCTAATATAGATACATATATATATATAATTAGGTAATTTAAGTTTTCTTTATCAGTATTAAGAGTCAAAAAATTATTTCAAATGTTTGTAAGACTTTAATATATCCTTAAAAATAAATATGATTTATTGGTAATAGTAGTTTGGAAAAGGGACAAAATAGGTGTTCAGTGATTAATAAACATAATTAACATACATGATTTTTTTTTTTTATAATTTTTTTAAAAAATAGATGGACAATTTTGAGTAAAATAGAAACTTTTTATTCTATTTAGTTATTTGAATTATTTTAATTGTAAAGAAATTTTGATTTTAACTTTTTAATGTCACTTATATTTCATTAGACTTCACATTATTTATTGTATGTTTTTAATTTACAGGTATAATTCCAAAAGAGATTGGGAACTTAACTGTTCTAAAAAGTTTATATTTGGAACAACAACAAAATAACAGTATAGTCTTAAAATTGAGAAATTTCACACTTTTAAAAATTTTTAATTACTTGCCTTTCAAGTTCAAAATTATATTTCATTAGACTTCACATTATTTATTGTATGTTTTTTATTTATGTTGTATAATTCCAAAGGGGGTGGGGGAACTTAATTTTTTTTAAAGGGTTTTTTTTGTTGAACAACCAAATAACAGGGTTATAGTCTTAAAATTGAGAAATTTCACTTTTAAAAATTATAATAATTACTTGTTCCTTTCAAGTTCAAAATTATATTTCATTAGACTTCACATTATTTATTGTATGTTTTTAATTTACAGGTATAATTCCAAAAGAGATTGGGAACTTAACTTATTCTTTCTAAAATGTTTATTTGGACAACAACAAAATAACGTATATCTTTAAAATTGAGAAATTTCACACTTTTAAAAAATTATAATAATTACTTGTTCCTTTCAAGTTCAAAATTATATTTCATTAGACTTCACATTATTTATTGTATGTTTTTAATTTACAGGTATAATTCCAAAAGAGATTGGGAACTTAACTGTTCTAAAATGGTTATTTTTGGAGCAACAACAAAATAACAGGTATAGTCTTAAAATTGAGAAATTTCACACTTTTAAAAAATTATAATAATTACTTGTTCCTTTCAAGTTCAAAATTATATTTCATTAGACTTCACATTATTTATTGTATGTTTTTAATTTACAGGTATAATTCCAAAAGAGATTGGGAACTTAACTGTTCTAAAAAGGTTATATTTGAGCAACAACAAAATAACAGGTATAGTCTTAAAATTGAGAAATTTCACACTTTTAAAAAATTATAATAATTACTTGTTCCTTTCAAGTTCAAAATTATATTTCATTAGACTTCACATTATTTATTGTATGTTTTTAATTTACAGGTATAATTCCAAAAGAGATTGGGAACTTAACTGTTCTAAAAGGGTTATCTTTGAGCAACAACAAAATAACAGGTATAGTCTTAAAATTGAGAAATTTCACACTTTTAAAAAATTATAATAATTACTTGTTCCTTTCAAGTTCAAAATTATATTTCATTAGACTTCACATTATTTATTGTATGTTTTTAATTTACAGGTATAATTCCAAAAGAGATTGGGAACTTAAGCTGTTCTAAAAGGGTTATATTTGAGCAACAACAAAATAACAGGTATAGTCTTAAAATTGAGAAATTTCACACTTTTAAAAAATTATAATAATTACTTGTTCCTTTCAAGTTCAAAATTATATTTCATTAGACTTCACATTATTTATTGTATGTTTTTAATTTACAGGTATAATTCCAAAAGAGATTGGGAACTTAACTGTTCTAAAATTGTTATATTTGGGCACAACAAAATAACGGTATAGTCTTAAAATTGAGAAATTTCACACTTTTAAAAAATTATAATAATTACTTGTTCCTTTCAAGTTCAAAATTATATATATGTCATTTTAGAAATTCTTTGTCTTTCTTAACTTATGAATTTGTATCATTTATAACTCATTAAATTTCATACTTTGGTACGTCTTTAATTGACATGTATAATTCTAAAAAGATTGCGAATTTAAATGGTTTAAATATGTTTGGTTTGTGTCAAAATAACATAACTAAAAGAGATTGTGAATTTAAATGGTTTAATTGACATGTATAATTCTACATAAAATGCTAATATATTAAACATTTTTTTTAAGAATTTCAACTATTTATAATAATTTGGTTAAGTGAGTCGTCATCATATACATGATGAGAAAGATTGATTTGTTTGCACAAATATTCAAAGAAATTAAACATTATCTTTCAACTTCAACAACTACTTCCATAACTATATATATATATATATATATATATATATATATATATATTCATTCTTTTTTATTTTTGTTCTTGAAGGCAGCTCAAAAACCAAAAAAGAACTCTTAAGTTTTAGTTTTGTAACTTAAGATTGATTTTCCTTTGTGAATTGAGTTATTCTTTTCTCCATTTATTATTATTATTATTATTCTTTTTTTTTTTTGGATTTTTTTCTTTTTAACTTATGAGTTTGTATCTTTGAACTTTAAATTTTATATATTTTCAATTGGCAGGTTTTATTCCGAAAGAGATTGTCAAGTTAACTACTCTTGATATGTTAGATTTATCGAAAAATAACCTATCAGGTATAATTATACTGATAGCTTAACTATTTATAATAATTTGCATATATTATAACCATTTTTACAGATTTGGGGAAATACAAACATATACGCTTTCTATTTATTATACTTATTTATTAATTTATTTTTTTAAAAAAAGTCACATAAGTATGATTGCTTTCTAGTATTAAAAGTAATAATATTGTTTTGATTGTTGGTAAAATTTCATCATTACATTCAAGCTTAACTCGTCCTATAATATACTTCCTTTGTAAAAAAAGATCATCTAAGACATGAAATGATATATATATATATTTATTTTTTTTTTTTTTAAAATGATTAAATATATCCTTAAAAAATTATTTTACAATTAATTTATTAACAATAACGTCTCATATGATTTATTTGAGAGACTACATTAAGTTATATTTTAGGTCATATTTAACTTGAAAGTTTTGTCTTGGCTTTGAATTATTTAATTATTCATACTTAGAGATTGTAACATAAATTTTATTATGGATTTTTCAAAAAATTCATAGTGCGATTACTTTAGTAAAAAATTATTTTAGTAGAAAAATTGGGGATTGGTATTGGAGGTTGAGGGCCAATAGGTCTCACATATATAAAATGTATTTTAGAGTTTCGATTTTTTTTTTTCTTAATCTAGATGAAGAATTTCGAACTCCTCGTAAAATTTTGTTTAAATTTTACTATTTGTAAATTCCTCTCTTTACCCATTATTTTTTACTGTATAAAGTTTTCAAATAAAATATGTGTTCATCTATAAATTTTCACATAATATAAGATGTATTTAAAGGGGGGGAAAAAAGAGAGGGAACTTAACTAAAAAATTGGTTGAGCTGGGAATGACAATAATCTAAGATGTATAAATAATATCAAGAATTACTATATTATTACATATTCAACTATATTACATATTATATATTTCATTCTATTTATTATCAATTGGTCAAATGGTTTCTTTGCGAATATTGGACTTGTCTCAAAATAATTTTTCGGGAGACCTATTCCAGAGTCAATTGGCGATATGGTATCTCTAGAAATGTTACAATTGTCCTACAACAATCTCTCTGGTTTAATTCCCAATTCAATTACAAAACTTTCAAACTTGAGAAGCTTGAATCTATCACACAATAAGCTATCTGGTCAGTTTTTCAAGTTCTATCCTTTGTAAGTGTAATAGATTAGGAAGATATGAACTTTTGTGTATTTCAATGATGTACAAAGATTTCTAATAAATGACATGTATAAGTTGTATCTTCTTTATTTATCTATAGAAGTATGATTTCTTTATTTATTCCTCTTTTTTGTTGTAAAAAATTTACCCAATATTGGATTTGTTTAGTTAATTATTCTCATAGAATAGCTCGTCTTAATATTATACTTCATTGTATTATACTCTTTTTATAGTTTAAAATTCATCTCTTTATATCATAAATATTTTAACTCGCAAATATCATTTCCTCTTCACTTGAAATCTCTAGTTGGCAAAGCTGAATGTGCTTCTTTTTTAACTTGCTTCACTTTTTGTTCCAATAATAATATTTGAGTAATTTAAAAATTCAACAACATACTTTTTATGTTTAAAAATTTTAATAATGGGATTATTTATTTAATAATTCTACTTTGAGAAATGTAGTAAAATTTTGATATATAATTTTGATTTTATAAAATAAAATAAAAAAGATTACCACTAAATTTCATAAACATGTTTTTCTATAAGTAATAGGCATTGAAGTAAAATTAGCTGCCACATAGGTAGGATAGATCTAGGTGGACATCGAAAGGCCTTGGACACACCTCACTCTACTCAATCTCAACTAGCGATTAGAGAGATTAAGCAAGTGGTATGATCTCCGATAGACTAATACATTCCAGTACAAAAGCATTAAATGCCTTTTTTTATATATAATTGTGGCTCTTTGTAAGAAATAATATTCCTAGAAATTCCTACTAAATAATTACAATATGTTTTGTTTTGGGTTCAAAAATTTTGTTACCGTAAACCATTAATACCATTTTTCTCTCATTTGAGATTATTGATTATTGAAGGACTGGGGAAGGTCGATGCTTGAAAAGGGTTGATCTGATCAAAGCTCTTCCAGATGTATTACCTACTACCTGGAACGATACGTTTTGGTTGCCAAATTGTCAATGTTAAGATGGATTCTCTCATATAAATGATGGTAAATCTATTTGAACAATGGTATATACATATATAATATACACATCCGTTATTCTAAGAGAAAAATATCATCATTTTAGGAATTTAGACACAAATTCCCTCCCCAAATTTATTCAAGAAATATCTTCAAGGAAAGAAAATGCACTATATGAAAAGTTATTACAATCACACAATTTCTCTCATCGCACCTATAACCCTCTAAGATATCCACAAAGAATTATAAGAAAAAACTTTAACACTCATCTAATAGGAATTTTAACTAGAATTAAGAATAATTAATTCTTAAAACTCTTTTAGGTTGGTGCACTTAATCTAAGGAGATTTACCCCCTTTTATAAGAGAAGTCTCCTTCTCTTTTTCCTTCCTAATCCGATGTGGGACTTGGAAAGGAGTAAATCTGACACATCACTTCATGACTGGTTGAAAGGCTCAGCTGAATTGTCCCGATCTCTCATACATTGTGAGATACACTTAACTTGGTTCAAGTTACCATACGAATTTTCATAAAAGATATATAAGAATTGTGAAAGTTTCTCTAAAACTCATTTAATTTAACAACATTGATAATTTTACATTTTAACCCAATTTTTTTTTTTCTTTTTTTTTTTTTTTTTTGGTATCACCAATACCAATACCAATACCAATACCGATATAGGATAATGACTATAATAGGGAACAATGACCTCTAATATCGTGTCTAAGAACTATATTTTCATCACTGAAAATTTGTTGGGAGATTAATTTAACATCCTGAAAGGCTAAAAAGTTAGGATCTATGTTATTATTATATGTATATGCATCTATTATTTTAAGGTGATAACTCATGAGTGGTTTAGAGACTCGATTGAATCGTCTCCATCTCTAATACACTGAGATATACTTGATTCAAGTTAAAATTCATATATTTTTATTGACAGGTTCTAATTGGTTGCGATGGATATCAGTCAGTAGTTGCATATAGTTTTGCTCATGAATTTGTTCGGATAAGGAAAAAAGGAATGCTTTGTCTATTGATTTGTTAGTCAACCATCCACTCCTTTTGGTAATTAACATCCCTTTGAAAAATTAGTCATTTTTTAATATGTTTTTTTAGTAGTTTAAAGTTTAAAGTGTTTTTTTTTTTTTATCTTAAATTGCAGGTGAAAAGCTTCTAACTGATCCAGAACTCATCAAAAAGCTAACCCTAAAAACAATAACTGGCTTCCCAACAGAAATTCTAGACATGGTTAAAGATAGTCATCTAGATTCACTTTCATTCACAAACTTAAAATATCATCAGCCATAACAGTAGTAGCTGGAGATGCAATGCACGTTATAGTTCCATTTTTGGCACAAGGTGGTTCAACTGGCATAGAAGATTCAATTGTTCTGGCAAGGAATGCTGCAGAAAAGATCGGTTCTGAATCCTACGGGTTCAACGGAATTGGGATGCAACGAGAGAAGATTGGGAAGGCATTTCTTCAATATTTTGAGGAGAGGAGAATGCGTGTTCTGCGTTTGTCTTTGCAAGCTTACCTTATTGGGATTCTATTGGAAGAAACTGCATCTCTTCTTCCATTGATGAGATTTTGTTCGGTGATTGATAATGTTATTTTGATACTTCTATATTTATTTTTTATTTAAGAATGGGAGATGTGATGTTTTTATATTAAATTTGTCTCTATTTTTCATATAATTGTTTAATAACTTTTGAAAAATATTTATTTTTGATTTTTGTTAGGAATCACTTAAAGAATTGGGAATTCACGAATTATCTAATTACATCATATTGTGACTTTGGCGTTGTGCTTTCTGCTTTCTGCTTTCGAGTAGGTTATTTGTTGTCCTGATCTAGATAATTATTGGATTAATTTTAGTAGTTTTAAATTTAGTTAATAGCTTTCCATTAGTAGAAAAAAATTTCTCAACTTTATTTTAGTACTTTTGTAATAATTAATTTTGCATTCACATAGTCCTTGAGGAAACGATCTTTTACTCATCATTATATTACTTGTTGGCGGTGTACACTTGCACTTATCTTTACATTTTTCGTTGACAGTCATACTAAATATGACTATGGTATAAACTATAAATTAATTAATTGATGTGTAAGATGGTGTAATTATTTTAGATCAAAGTAATTACCGAATATGAATGTAAAGTACAAGACTTATATATATTATGTGCATTTTCTATATGCGCTGCACTATTTGGGATCACTTATCGTTATTTTCCATAATATTTTATTGTTATTTTTTCTTTTTATTTTAATTATTATTATTATTTAAAGAAGAAAAAAAGAAGAAGAAGTTAAGAACTATTAATTTTATAAAGTTTTGATTCTTTATAAGAAAAATATCCAATCTGAAATGAAATATTAATAGTATTTTAAAAAATTATTTGATTTTGTAGTCAGAGTTTAATTGAGAAGCTCATTCCAAATATCGAGACCTAAAAGAAAGACGAAGTCAAATTTAGAGATATAATTAAAATATGATATGTTAGTAGTATGAAGGAATGTACTCATATGTTGGGTATAATCATATCTAGAGGTTCTACATCCTTCTTGACCTGGTCACAAATGATATATGTTAATCAAATTCAATTAACTTTAAATGCGAAAGCAATTAACATACAAGGATTCCAATAGAATAATTAAATTAACTAAATCATACTCATTACATAATTAAATAGTAAATGATAGAAAAACACTAACTTGAAGATTCTATAGTCTTCTCTGTTGTTCTTCAAGCAATCTCCAACTATTTTCCTATGTCAAATCCGTTATACTCGAATTCGTATTTTGATGATATAAATACTTGTTAAAGACTGGATTTTTAACCTTTAAATAAGAGAGTTCTTTTGTTTTCAAAAATAGAATGGGAAAAGGAAAACCTTGTGTGTGTATATATCCCTAATGAAAAAAATATGTCTTTTTATAACGTAATGTCATATTTTGTTCTATTACCAAAATACCTTTTAACTTTTATCATCATACAAAAACACCATGAATACTTAAATTTTAATGAATTGGCATAGTGAGATTTACACCCAATAATTGTATCTTCAATACTACATTAATCATCACCGTGTGTACAACAATAACAATTATCAATTACTTAAATTATATAAATCAATTAGAAATTAAATTTCTAACAATATATATCCTTTTAAAATATATATAAATATAAATAATTAGAACTATAATATATCCTTCGATTTTCTAGAACTATAATAAATAAAACCTAATTTAAGATTCTTCATGTGCTCCTGAACTTGTCTAATGGTATTGTAGTACAATGATGAGCTCATCTCCTTTTACTTATTTATTTACTTATTTTTGAGTTATTATACAAATTATGATAATTTTTTTACTTAAATGTATAATTTAAAATGTTTAAATATTGAAATAATACTACATATTTTTTTATAAAGTAAACTATAAAAAAAAACTTGATTATAAACAATAAATAATAAATTTCAAATTTTTATAAAAAAATTAATTTATAATTTTTATTAATATAAGGTTTTTTATTATTATTATTAAATTATATTATTTAATGACATTCAGACAGATGAAAGGGATCTATCATAAAGTATGAAAATTAGCCGATTTTGGTCATTTTTTAGATATATTTTCACATCTAAGATCCTCTTTCATATTTTTGCTAATAACATCCCTCTTTTGAGATTTTTTTTTTGTTTGACACATTGAAGGGATCTTATGGGCAAAAATTTCTTAAGGATGGACTTTCTAGTGAAAAAACAAAAGAGATACCTTATTGGGAAAAATATGCATAAAAAGGACCATATCTGCTAATTTTCTTGTAAAATACCTTTCAGTTGTGATATATGGAGCTATAATGAGTGAACAGTTCCCTGTTCAATTCTTTTGATAGAGATGGGTAGTAAAAGCTAGTTGTTGGAATCTTAAATGGAGAATGAAATCATGATATATATAGTCAATTTAAGTGAACACGGAATTAAGGAAAAGTAGGTACATGCAGATTCAAAGTCTCAAAGTATAAGTTTTGTGGTTTGAAAATTTTCACTGAAATAATGCTAGGAGCTTTCAATTAGGTTTGAGCTAATCATGTCTTTTACTGTTGCATTCAAGTTAAAGTGCGAATTGTCCTTCTCACTGAGTTCTTCTTTTTGTGAATCTTGCATCAGAGATCCTGAACTTTTGAAGAGGATTGGTGCTGCAACTGCACTAGAAGTTAGAGCAACAGGAATTCCTTATACTTTTGCCCCTTGCATAGCGGTAAATGAACTAGAAATTATTCATAATTCTTTGTGCTGTTTGAATTAGTTTGATATGCGAGTATTTGGTTCTTTTTACAGGTCTGCAGGGATCCCAGATGGGGCCGTTGTTATGAAAGCTATAGTGAAGATCATAAAATTGTTCAAGCAATGACTGATATCATTCCTGGATTACAAGGAGATGCCCCTTCAAATATGCGAAAGGGTGTTCCTTTTGTTGCTGGAAGGTATGATCCGATGCTAACTTGCCACTTTTTCTGTCCATAGTAGACAATTCTCTAACTTCCATTTTCTCTTTCCTCAATAGAGAATGCTTCTTTCTTTTCTCTTCTACTATTGTTTTGCAACCTTATATCAGGTTAAGCATTAAAGTTCCTGCCCCTTTGTGGTAAATTTTGGTTAGCAGTAGGAGACATAAACCTTTTTCCTCAAAAGAGCTGATTGATTTAATGTTAGTTATTTTGAGAACATACCCCACCTTTGCAATATGCTTCATTTAGGGTGGATCAAAAAATCGTTTCTGGGTTCACAAAAATCAACCGAATTAAATGCTTGAAACTGTTTTTTAGCTTATTTATTCTGTCATGTGTGTAGGGCTTTTTAATCTGTTAGGTAGGCTCAGAAAATGATAGTTATATTGCCAACCACATGTTATGTTTATGTGTAAATTTAAACTAGTTTAGTCTTTATCAAATGTTAGGTCACTAAAGCTGGGCCATTTATGTATCTTAGATATCAAAAATAAGAAAGATAAACTAGGCTAAACCATTTATGTTTTTGTTTCATTTATTTTGACATTATTGTTTCGCTCACCAAAACATGATGATTTTATTTTTATTATTTATTTTATAATTTTATGGTAGGTTGACATGAAATGTACTTGTCTTTTGTGATGGGTCCTTGCTTTTAAGCTCAAGCCAATCTTCAAATAACTTTTAGCATGAAACTGATTGTACTTGTCATACAATGTATATCATTATATCAAGTTTTTGTGTCAAATTTGTGGAACTGGAATGATGCCAAGTGCTTCACCTTGACTTGATGAGGGCAGCAAGATTACTTCTTCTCAAATTTTTGTAAACATATTGCTAATATCATGTCATAATAATTGTTTTTTATATATATTTTGAAGGACAAAAGTAGCAGCCTGTGCTAAGCACTTTGTTGGAGATGGTGGCACAATCAGGGGAATTGACGAGAACAATACCATCATCAACTTCAATGGATTGCTTAGCATTCACATGCCTGCATATCTTAATTCCATCCGTAAGGGAGTTGCAACAGTAATGGTTTCTTATTCGAGCTGGAATGGAAAGAAAATGCACGCCAACCATGATCTCGTTACGGGCATCCTTAAGGACAAGCTCAAGTTCAGGGTAACAAAAAGTTTTAAATACTCTTGAATTATGTTTTCTCAAAATGAAGGGAGTGCTGACTTCTTCAAGATTATGTGTTTTGTTTGATGTGTTCTTTTTAGGGTTTTGTCATATCGGATTGGCAGGGCATCGATAGGATTACTGATCCACCACATGCTAATTATTCTTTTTCAGTTCAAGCTGGAGTTCTTGGTGGGATTGACATGGTTGGTTGGAATTTATTTTTATTCACTCTTAAGTCACCCCATTTTATGTTTCTTCTATATTATCGAAAACTTTTGCTGCTCATCATAAATTAATCAATGCTCGAAAGCTTACTTAGACTAGTGTTTGAACAATTTGAATCTAATTAAATATGAAGTTTTCTTGGTCAATTATTGACTGGTCTTCTGTTTGATTACTGTTTTTTCCAGGTCATGGTTCCAGACAAATATGTAGAATTCATTGATGATCTAACTTTGCAAGTGAAGAACAAAATTATCCCAATGAGCCGGATTGATGATGCTGTTAAAAGGATCTTGAGAGTGAAGTTTGTTATGGGTCTCTTCGAGAATCCTATTTCGGATCTCAGCTTTGCAAGTCAACTTGGGAGCAAGGTGAACATATTCATGTTTCAATATCATCCAATCATTACTTGATTTATATTTATACAGCCCTTTGATAATCTTGTCGAAAATTCTCACTTGGGATTTAATTGTTATCTAATATTTAACAGGAACATAGAGAACTTGCTAGAGAAGCAGTAAGAAAGTCACTTGTTCTTCTGAAAAATGGCAAAATTCCTTCTCAGCCATTGCTTCCTCTCCCAAAGAAAATGCCAAAGGTACTTGTTGCCGGAAGTCATGCACACAATTTAGGATATCAATGTGGAGGGTGGACAATCCAATGGCAGGGGGTTGTTGGCAATGATCTTACTTCCGGTACATTTCTTTCAACATTCATATCTATATTTTTTCACTTGTCAAATTAGGAAATCAACGCGCATTTATTAATATTTCTTATTTGTGACAAGTAAAAGAAAAAGGGGAGTATCTAAAAACTAACTATAGAAAACTCTATGTTGTTCAGGAACCACAATTTTGACTGCTATAAAGAACACAGTTGATCCCTCAACTGAAGTTATCTTCAACGAGAATCCTGATGCGGAGTTTGTCAAGTCCAACCATTTCTCCCATGCCATTGTTGTTGTGGGAGAGGTGCCATATGCAGAATTCATGGGTGATAGCACTAACCTAACGATATCAGGAACCGGTCCAAGCACAATAAACAATGTATGTGGCACTATGAAATGCATAGTCGTGGTTGTCTCTGGCCGGCCAGTTGTAATGGAGCCATATGTTGCAAAGATAGATGCACTGGTTGCTGCATGGCTTCCGGGCACAGAAGGCCAAGGTGTAGCTGATGTTCTGTTTGGGGACTATGGTTTCACAGGCAAACTTGCACGTACTTGGTTCAAGTCAGTTGATCAGCTTCCGATGAATGTTGGCGATTCACATTATGATCCTCTTTTCCCATTTGGATTCGGACTCACAACTCAACCGAGGAAGAACTAGTGGAGAACGATAACTGGTTTTGGTTGAGGCTTACAATATTTGTGAAGTAGATAAATTTTTTACTCATGATTTGGCTAAGGGGATGTATGTAGTAAGCAATATGTTTATCTAAGAAGGGTTGGTGCATGCTGGTTTTTTCTTTGTATTCTTAGACCAAGAAAATCTGAGGGCTGTGGCAGAAAACACAAGAAATATTGTTGACACTTATCCTGGCCTTGTTGCAAAGTGCAGGAAGTGTAATTCTTGTCTCATGCAATTTATTTATGGTTGAGAAGTCTAATGCAAATAACTGTGGTATGGTTTTGGTGATGAATGGCAGTTTGAAAATTAAGAAAAAAATTAGTACTATTAATTTTTTTTTATATATATATATTAATTTTGGTTTAAATGTGTTCTTTTATAGTGTGAGATCTATCTAAAACACTTCGTGCCCAAAAAAAAGAAAAAAATAGTATGAGATTAAGGGGAAAAAAAAAGAAAGAACAATTACAGTAGAAAAAGAGAAATTTTGTATTACGTATGGAATTTTGCATCACATGCAGAAACAATGATTTATATATATATATATGTATATATATATATATATATGATGGAAGTAACTAATGCTAAATTTATTGTAATAAATCCATTCCATGCCCAACAAACTAACTAACATAACTGAATTATTCAATTTCTGCTACAATTGTCATCCAGCTTTCTTTTCCAAAATTAGCCTGCTAATTGTGACGGAGCCCCACTTTAGTAAATATTGAAAGTTGTGAGAGCCAAAAACGATAAAAGAGGTTCTTGATCGAATATGTATTTGGGGTATTTGTCCAAAATACCCCTATTTTTCAAAAACAAATTCAAGGTTTAACCATCTTTTTTAAATGATATATGTTTGAATGAAAATATTGATTTCTTACGTGATATAGTTATGGGATCATAGGATATAGTTCATCCACCTTGACAACTAAAGAATCAGATCTTCGTGTAGAACCAAAGAGGTAAAGAGAGGAGGTAAAACACCATGGATTTGAAGATACCTATAATCGTAATTAATAAATAAAAAATTAAATAATTTTGTATTAGGGTGACGGAATGTTGATCTATTATATATATCAAAAGTTAATAAAGTGAAGACGGAAAATTTGAAATATATGTACAAAGCCTCCGTCAAGAAAGAAAATTGGTACAACGAATAGAATCAAAAGTCAATAAGTCAAGATGAAAAATTTGAAAAAGCTAAAACAAAAAATATATGTACAACGTATGTGATTTCAAGACTCAATAATGCAATTTACTGTTATTAACATTCTAACGTATTTGTCAAGTTCTAATTTAAACATTAAGATTTTAATTAAAAATAACATTAATAGAAAATTGATGAATAATTTCACAATTATATTTTTTAAAAAAATTAATTTTTTATAATTAATTTACCAATAATATCTTTTAAAATTATTTCGTTAATAATTATTAGTATTTTTTCAATAAAATTTCTTTCAACACAAATATAGCGAATAAATTTTTTAGTTATTGAGAAAATTTAGTGAAAAAGACAATTTATTAGTGAAATATTAGGGTTAAAAGAACTTATTAACTATTTTTTTATTTGCACAAAAAAAAAAAAACTTTTATTAACAAGGTTTCACAAGTCTTCCAAGGCTCCCAAGTCAACAAAATTTGGCATTATTAAACCAAAAGTTATCAAAATGAAAAATTTGAAAAAGTTAAAACATATAATAAAAAACTTCTCTTTCATATATATATATAACTTTTCTTGTCTTGAAAGCTCATGAATTCCTCCCGTGTCTGCTACTCATAACTTTTGTTTCTTCCATATTAATACAATTTGATTTGATTAATATAAAAGTAGGTATTTTCAAAATTATGGTTATTTATTGTACACACTTTCAAAGTTTATCCAACTCATTTGTGTAAAAGAAAATATGTCGGCATTCTTAATAATACTTTTGTCCAAATCAAATTCGACAGCCATATAAATTGGATTTTAATGCATTCTTGTTGAATTTAAAATGGTATAATCAATGCATGTAATATTTAGTAACACCCTACAATAAGTCCTACATCTATATAAAGGATTTTGGTGGGAAACCTACTTACTTAAGAGGGAGATATGGGTAGAATTCTTAAATACTTTCATCTTTCTTTTGTATTGCTACTCTTCTTTATTGCTTGTTTATCCATTAAAACAGAAGATAATGTCATCATAGATCAATCTGCTTTACTTGTCTTGAAAGCTCATATTGTTTTTTATCCTTACAATCTCTTGTTGCATAATTGGTCGATTAAATCCTCTGTTTGTGATTGGGTCGGAGTCACTTGTAATTCCCAACATCAAAGAGTTGTTTCTTTGAATATTTCGAATATGGCACTTGACGGAGTTATACCTCCTCATATCTCAAACCTTTCCTTTCTTGTTTCTCTTGACATGAGTAATAATAATTTCTCAGGTCATATTCCAAGTGCAGTAGTTGATCTACCGAAATTAGAAATCTTGGATTTGTCACTTAATTCTCTAGAAGGGACAATTCCAATAGATATAGGAAAAGTTAATTCGTTAAAATCTTTAAATTTGATGCATAATCGTCTTTCGGATTTTTTACCGTCAAATATGTTTACCAATATTTCAACTTTAAAAACTCTAGTACTTTCACATAACCAGTTCTCGGGTTCTCTTCAAAATCATATTTGTCATAGGCTTAAAACACTTGAAATTCTCGATCTAAGTTCGAATAATCTAAATGGTGAAATACCAAGAAATTTATCGCAATGTTCAAAACTTCAGACACTCGACTTGGGTTATAACCAATTTGAAGGAACAATACCCAAGGAAATTGGGAAGATTGAGATGCTTACATTCCTATCTCTGTGGGGAAACAAATTGACAGGTAAATATATATTTGAAAATATTTACCTTAATTTTGATTTTAGGCCTCATCAACTATTTCTAATTGATTGCTTAATAAAAAAAATATAATTATCATTATTTATTATTTTAGTGAGTAGTTTGCATTATTTACTATTTTAGTTGTTTGTATTTATATTCTCGTAATTCAACAACTTAATCTAGTCGATTTGTCGGAAAAAAATCTATCCTCTTTTCGAGCTCTATTATATGGTTCATTGAGGCATTTGGTTTCTCAATTTCTTCTAGATTTGTTCTTCTTCTTCATTTTCTTCCTTCTCATTATAATATATATACACAAAACTTATAAAAGTTAAAAGTATTTAGATCCGATTTCTCATTAATCTTGAAGCGGATATTAGAATATATATTTGTAAAAAAAAAAAATAATATGTGCGTATATATTAATGGTTGTTTGGTGGAAAAATGGGAAGAGGAAAGATTGAAATCAATAGGATTGAGAATAATATGAATAAGCATCTATGAGTTACGGAAGTTTTATTATATATATAATTAGGTAATTTAAGTTTTCTTTATCAATATTAAGAGTCAAAAAATTATTTCAAATGTTTGTAAAACTTTAATATATCCTTAAAAATAAATATGATTTATTGGTAATAGTAGTTTGGAAAAGGGACAAAATAGGTGTTCAGTGATTAATAAATAAACATAATTAACATACATGATTTTTTTTAAAAATTTATTTTTAAAAAAATAGATGGACAATTTTGAGTAAAATAGAAACTTTTTATTCTATTTAGTTATTTGAATTATTTTAATTGTAAAGAAATTTTGATTTTAACTTTTTAATGTCATTTATATTTCATTAGACTTCACATTATTTATTGTATGTCTTTAATTTACAGGTATAATTCCAAAAGAGATTGAGAATTTAACTGTTCTAAAATGGTTATCTTTGACCAACAACAAAATAACAGGTATAGTCTTAAAATTGAGAAATTTCACACTTTTAAAAAATTATAATAATTACTTGTTCCTTTCAAGTTCAAAATTATATTTCATTAGACTTCACATTATTTATTGTATGTCTTTAATTTACAGGTATAATTCCAAAAGAGATTGAGAACTTAATTGTTCTAGAAACGTTATCTTTGAGCAACAATAAAATAACATGTATAGTTTTAAAATTGAGAAATTTCACACGTATAAAAAATTATAATAATTATTTGTTCATTTCAAGTTCAAAATTATATTTCATTAGACTTCACATTATTTATTGTATGTCTTTAATGTACAAGTATAATTCCAAAAGAGATTGAGAACTTAACTGTTCTAAATACGTTATATTTGAGTAACAACAAAATAACAGGTATAGTCTTAAAATTGAGAAATTTCACACTTTTAAAAAATTATAATAATTACTTGTTCCTTTCAAGTTCAAAATTATATATATGTCGTAAAAGAGATTACGAATTTAAATGGTTTAAATATGTTTGATTTATGTCAAAATAACATAACATGTATAGTTCTACTAAAAAGCTAATATATTAAACATTTTTTTATAAGAATTTCAACTATTAAGTGAGTCGTCATCATATACATGATGAAAAAGATTGATTTGTTTGCACAAATATTCAAAGAACTTCGACAACTACTTCCATAACTATATATATATATATATATATTCATTCTTATTTTTTTTTTTTTTCTTGTAAGGCAGCTCAAAAAAAAAAAGAACTCTTAAGTTTTAGTTTTGTAACTTAAAGATTGATTTTCCTCGTGAATTGAGTTATTCTTTTCTCCATTTATTATTATTATTATTATTATTATTTTTATATAGGATTTTTTTTTTTAACTTATGAGTTTGTATCTTTAAACTTTAAATTTTATATATTTTCAATTGACAGGTTTTATTCCAAAAGAGATTGTCAAGTTAACTGTTCTTGATGTGTTAGATTTATCCGAAAATAACCTATCAGGTATAATTATACTGATAGCTTAACTATTTATAATAATTTGCATATATTATAACCCTTTTTACAGATTTGGGGAAATACAAACATATACGTTTCTATTTATTATACTTATTTATTAATTTTTTTTAAAAAAAAGTCACATAAGTATGGTTGCTTTCTAGTATTAAAAGTAATAATATTGTTTTGATTGTTGGTAAAATTTCATCATTACATTCAAGCTTAACTCGTCCTATAATATACTTCCTTTGTAAAAAAAGATCATCTAAGACATGAAATGATATATATATATATATATTATTTTTTAAAATGTTTAAATATATCCTTAAAAAATTATTTTACAATTAATTTATTAACAATAACTTCTCATTTGATTTATTTGAGAGACTACATTAAGTTATATTTTAGGTCATATTTAACTTGAAAGTTTTGTCTTGGCTTTGAATTATTTAATTATTCATACTTAGAGATTGTAACATAAATTTTATTATGGATTTTTCAAAAAATTCATAGTGCGATTACTTTAGTAAAAAATTATTTTAGTAGAAAAATTGGGGATTGGTATTGGAGGTTGAGGGCCAATAGGCCTCACATATATAAAATGTATTTTAGAGTTTCGATTTTTTTTTTTTTTTAATCTAGATGAAGAATTTGGAACTCCCTCGTAAAATTTTGACTATTGTAAATTCTTCTCTTTACCCATTATTTTTTATTGTTTAAAGTTTTCACATAAAATTTGTGTTCATCTTAATTTTTTCTTTTCATTTGAGATTTTATGTCATTATCTTTCGTAATTTCGTAACAATATATATATTTAACTAAAATATTTTATAAAACACTTTGATTTTGAATATAATTTTAAAGTTAACTATTTGTACAATAATATAAACTTAACCTTCACATTTTTGTATGTATTTTATTTAATAGGTCCAATTTCAAAAGAGATCGGTAATTTAACTAAACTAAATAAGTTATGGCTGAGTGACAATAATATAAGAGGTATAAATAATATCAAGAATTACTATATTATTACATATTCAACTATATTACATATTATATATTTCATTCTATTTATTATCAATTGGTCAAATGGTTTCTTTGAGAATTTTGGACTTGTCTCAAAATAATTTTTCATCGGGACCTATTCCAGAGTCAATTGGCGATATAGTATCTCTAGAAATGTTACAATTGTCCTGCAACAATCTCTCTGGTTTAATTCCCAATTCAATTACAAAACTTTCAAACTTGAGAAGCTTGAATCTATCACACAATAAGCTATCTGGTCAGTTTTTCAAGTTCTATCCTTTGTAAGTGTAATAGATTAATTAGGAAGATATGAACTTTTGTGTATTTCAATGATGTACAAAGATTTCTAATATATGACATGTATAAGTTGTATCTTCTTTATTTATCTATAGAAGTATGATTTCTTTATTTATTCCTCTTTTTCGTTGTAAAAAATTTACTCAATATTGGATTTGTTTAGTTAATTATTCTCATAGAATAGCTCATGTCTTAATATTACTTTGCCAATTTACTTCATTGTATTATACTCTTTTTATAGTTTAAAATTCATCTCTTTATATCATAAATATTTTAACTCGCAAATATCATTTCCTCTTCACTTGAAATCTCTAGTTGGCAAAGCTGAATGTGCTTCTTTTTTAACTGCTTCACTTTTTGTTCCAATAATAATATTTGAGTAATTTAAAATTCAACTACATACTTTTTTTGTTTAAAAATTTTAATAATGGGATTATTTATTTAATAATTCTACTTTGAGAAATGTAGTAAAATTTTGATATATAATTTTGATTTTATAAAATAAAATAAAAAAGATTACCACTAAATTTCATAAACATGTTTTTCTATAAGTAATATTACTTCAAGATTGTTGATTTAATTTTTGTAATTATATATACTTCTTAACATATCTCTTTAAACCAAATATTTTATTTTTTTATATTTTTTTTAAAAAAAAACTAAAATAAACATTATTCTTAGGTCGTATTTAGACAATCACTATTTTTGAGTAAGTATTATTAATTATTATTTTTATTTTTTGTTTTAAACTTATTTTTAAAAAGTGAATTTCATTAAAAAAAATAATAATAAAAACTGTATGATGTATAGTTGTTTGAATAATATTTTACTTAATTATTGAGTTATTGAAGATGTATGTGAAAAAAAATTATTAATGCATTATATTTTAAAATCAATATAAAACCTATTCAAATATAACAAAAACTTAAATTTAGTTTAAACCAAAAAAAAAAAAAAAAAAAAGAAAAGGCTATTCAAACCAACTGTATGATGTAGAGCCTTAATTTTCCTCTCCAAAGCAAAAATCTATATATTAGACTTATTTTCGAAAAACAAAATAATAATTCTTTCGTTTCATCATGTCTTGTAATAAAATATTTATAACCTATGATTTCATTACAACAAATATAGGGGTATTTAAAATCAGTATAACAAAAAAAAAAACAACAAACAAAAGAGCCAAAGCATTTATGGCCTAATTAGCATTCTTTATCATAAAATTCTATTCCATGAAATTGTTCACCTTGATGCCCCCGATCAGTTTTTTCATATAATAATAGTATGGTATATACAGAAGATATATTACTATAAATAAAGAGTCGAAGGAGGAGTTATATTTTGTCGAGAAATTCTTCTTCTCGTCATTTTTTTATGTAAAGAAATTTTACTTATCTTATGAAAAAATTCGCTGATAACTCGTTCTTATGAATCATGTTTTTATACATTATTGTGATTACTTGAGTTACATTTATGTGGTAGTTACATTGAATAAATCTATTTTATTATATTTTCAAATATCATAATATTTATCTTTTCTATTATCTTTAATATTTAATTAAGGAATCATAAGAACTAAATTGCAATTTCTCAACACGGTGTGTTGAAGAGCACAATATAGGCGTGTTGGAGACACGCGACAAGGCGTGTTGGAGACGTAATTTTAATCTTCAATGATTAACAACAAAAAAGAAAATGTTTAAATAAAAGTTTTACAAGTTATCCAAGGGGTCACTTTGTACTCTTTTCGGTAATTAACATCTCTTTTCTCTATTTCCTACCCGAAAAAATTCTTGTCCGCGTTTGCAAATATTAGTTTTTGTGTCTTTTGACATTGTCAAACAATGCAAAAATTGATATTTTGATTCTCTTCAAAATTAATTCCTGAAAAATTAATAATTTTTTTTTTGTACCCACTTGGGGCATGTCGTGTCAGCTCAATAATCCAATTTACTAATGATTCACTATCATGAGACGTGTTTTTTTCTATTTCCTATTTCAAGAAAGTAGTACATTGTCCCATTTGGTGTCTTAAGTTGGCAAATATTAGCTAATCTGATGAAAAATTAGTCATTTTAATATGTTTTTTTAGTAGTTTAAAGTTTAAAGTTTTAGTTTTATTTATTTATTTTTATTTTTTGATTTTTTGTTTGCATTAATCATTTCAATCATATTTTAAGTAATTGATTAAATTAGAACCTTTCAATCCTCGTAATAATATGTTTTCTCAATTTGTCTAATCAAGCTAAAACTTGCATAGTGGAGTTGCAATTTAATCTCTATTTTATTAATTTATTTTGAATTCAATAATGTAATTTACTATTATTGACTATGATTCTAATCGGTTAATTATCAAGTTCTAATTTAAACATTAAAATTTTATTAAAAATAATAATAAAAAAAATTGACGGATAATTTCACTTTTTTTTTTTTATTTTTTAAAAAATCTAGTTTAATTCTTTTTTAATAATTAAACATCATTTACACTACACAAATATATATATATATATATATATATATATATATATATAGCACACACATAAGTTAATCGCATGTATTTTCTTGACTTTCAAAAGTCTTTATATACATTATTAAATGAAAATTTTTTATTTTTATATAATTGAATGACTCTTTTACAGAAAAAACGTGCACTTTACAAACAATATTAATACATTTGATTGTCATTATGAAAGTGTAATGAAAAAATAATTAATTTCTCTTTCATATGATACATATATATGTGCCACAATAATGTGTACAATGCTACCATTTTTCCTCATAATATGGACCTTGGAGTCACCAGGCAAGCATTCTGCTGCTATGATACTTCAAATATGGGGAAAAAATCGCTTGGAAATTGGAGTTAACCTATAAACTGGAAATTTACTATTTTTAGATGATTGCTTAATATTTTCGACTTACCCTGGAAAGAACTAAAAAAAGAAGAGGATTAAAACAAAAGTCAAGATGGAAATTTTGAAAAAGCTAAAACAAATAATAGAGCCTACAGTACAACGCATGTGATTTCAAGACTCAATAATGTAATTTACTGTTATTTGACAAATTCTAATTTAAACATTAAGATTTTAATTAAAAATAACATTAATAAAACTTGAGGAATAATTTCATTATTACGTTTTTTTCTTTAAAAAAAAAGTAATTTTTTTAATAATTAATTTACCAATTATATTTTTAAACTTATTGTTTTGATTAATAATATCTTTAAAATTAATTATTAGTCAATAAATTTCTTTTAATAGAAAATTTAGTGAAAGACCTTATTAGTTATTTTTTTATTTGCAAAAAAACAAAAAAAAAAAACCCTTTTATTGACGAATCAATGTTTAAAAAAAAATTAAATTGGTTATTTTCTTAAAATAAAAATTATTGGAAAGAAAATAAAAATATATAGTTATAGCTAAAATATCTCTTGCTATATATAATTAATTAGCTTAAATTCTCAAAAATTAGTTAATAGAAAACAGTCTTCCCTTAAATAAATAAATAATAATAATAATAATAATAATAATAATAAAATAATAGTAATAAAATGAAAATTAGAAGAAAGAAAGGGTCTCCCAAGTCTCTCAAGTCAATAAAATTTGGCATTATTAAACCAAAAGTCAATAAATGAAGATGAAAAATTTGAAAAAGATCAAAAACATAATAAAGAATTTCTCTTTCATATGATATATATATATATGTGTGTGTGAAGAAAAAAATTGGTTTTTGGATAGCTTTTATTATTAAACCAAAAGTCAATAAATTTCTTTGAACACAAAGCAGATTATTGGAGAAAATTTAGTGAAAAAGACAATTTATTACTGAAATATTATGGTTAAAAGACCTTATTAGCTATTTTTATATTTGCAAAAAAAAAAAAAAAAAAAAACCTTTTACTAACGAATCAATGTTTAAAAAAAAATTAAATTGGTCATTTTCTTAAAATAAAAATTATTGGAAAGAAAAGAAAAATATATAGTTATACCTAAAACTCTCTTCCTATATATAATTAATTAGCTTAAATTCTAAAAAAATTGATTAATAGAAAACAGTTTTCTCTTAAACAAATAATAATAAAAAGAAAAATGGAAGTAAAAAAGGTCTCCCAAGTCAACAAAATTTGGCTTTTATTATTAAACCAAAAGTCAACAAGTCACGAATTATCTAATTACATCATATTGTGACTTTGGCGTTGTGCTTTCTGCTTTCGAGTGGGTTATTTGTTGTCCTATAGATAATTATTGGATTAACTTTATTAGTTTTAAATTTAGTTAATAGCTTTCCATTAGTATAAAAAAATTTCTCAAATTTATTTAGTACTTTTGTAATAATTAATTTTGCATTAAAATGCATTCACATAGTCCTTAAAGAGACAGTTTTTTACTCATCATTATATTACTTTTTGACGGTGTACACTTGCACTTAGCTTTACATTTTTCCGCTGACATTCATACTAACTATGAATATAGTATAAATCGTAAATTAATTAATTGATGTGTAAGATGGTACAATTATTTTAGATCAAATTAATTACAGAATATAAATGTAAAGTGCAAGACTTATATATATTATGTGTATTTTCTATATATGCTACTCTGTTTGGGATCACTTATCGTTATTTTCTCCATAATATTTTATATTTGCCTCGTAAATTATGTTATTAGGGCCGTGTTATGTATAGCAAGTTTAGGTCAATTTCTTAATATTATTATTATTTAAAGAAGCAAAAATAAATAAATAAATTTAAAGTTAAGAACACCTCTGAGACATAATTAATTATTTGATAAATTATTCTTAATTTTATAAAATGTTGATTCATTAGAAGAAAAATATCCAATCGGAAATGAAATATTAATAGTATATGAAAAGATGAAATTACATTAAACTACCCTAATATTTAAATTATAAATACATTATAATATTTGGTATATAAGGCATAAATATATATACATATATACGAGCAATTATATCAAAAAAAATTAATCTTTCTTCACAATATATCTTACCCTATAAAGGAGTCTTTTATCCCAAAATTCTAAGGAAATTAAACATTATTTGATTTTGTAATCAGAGTTTAATTGAGAAGCCCATCCCAAATCTCGAGACCTAAAAGAAGGAGGAAGTCAAATTTAGAGAGATAGAATCAAAATCGGTATATCCTGGTCGCAAATGATATATATTCTTTTAATATATATATAAAAATAATTAGCTTACAAAAAAAAATAAAAATAAATAATTAGATAAGAAATTTGATATGATTAATATAAAGGTAGGTATTTTCAAAATTGTGGTTATTTATTATACACACTTTTAAAGTTTATCCAACCCGGTAGTTTGGGAGTGTTGGTAAGCGGACTCCTAATGCTTCCTCTAGGACGGATGATCGAGGGTTTGAATCCTCCTGGGGTGGTTAACGTCATGTAAAAAAGCTCTGAGCTATGCCCTAACCCTCGAGTAAGAGTTGTACTCTGCGAGCATTCCGCAAGTCGAGTCCGGATTAGTCTCACCGAAAATGTGGGGACACTAGGCGCCCCAAGTGGGTACCAAAAAAAAAAATGTTTATCCAAGTCATTTGTGGAAAAGGAAAAAATGTCGGCATTCTTAATAATACTTTTGTCCAAGTCAAATTCGACAGCCATATAAATTGAATTTTAATGCATTCTTGTTGAATTTAAAATAGTATAATCAATGCATGTAATATTTATTATTATTTCAGGAAAACAATAACAACTAAAAATATGTAATGAAAAGTACGAGAATCAAATATTTTTAAAATAAAAATAAAAGGTTATATTACTAAAATTTTCAATTTTGCCTCACAAACTATATATAACTAATTATAATTTTTAAAAAATTATTTTGGTCTTAATTTCTACAATTGTAACTAGTTTAGCCACAAAATTATCCTCACAAATGATTGATTAATGCTTATATAAGAATATGATATTATTAATTTGTTTTGAAATTTCACACCACTATTGACTATATATAAATATAAAAAGCTTTTTTCCAAATTCTGAATATTTATATATTTATAGTTGACCGTAGATATTGCAATATGCATAATCAAAACCTAATTATGACACCTAAGAAGAGATTTTCTAGTACAATCTAATATATATATCAATCTGATATGTTTTTCTATAATCAATATTTCACATATAGATACTTTATAAGGTTTTTTTTATAATATATATATATTCTTTGAAATCAAACATTATTTTGTTATCCATATATATTATGTAAGATTGCAATTTTCTAATAACAATTTTTAAATTTTAATTTTATTCAAGTTTTTGAGTTTTATTAACTTTTAATTTTATTTTATATATTTATCCTCCTAAATCTATTTAATTTTTTTATGGAATTAATTGTAATTTATGCTAATTTCTTTAATTTTCTTCTCATTTATTAAATTTTAATTTTATTTAAACTTTTTATCTTCTGATATTATTGATATTCTATCTTCTTCTTCTTTTTTTCTATTTAATTTCTACAAAATTTGTTGTATTTATGTTATTATTATTTTTTAATTTATGAAATTTCTATATACATTATTTATGTTTAATATTATTTTTTTAAGGAATTAGTTATATTTATATATATACAATTTTTTTATTATATAAATATTTTATAAGTAAATAAATAAAATTATTATCTATAATAAAATTTTAAATTTTTATATATATTATTTTTCATATTAAAAAATTTTAAATTGATAAATGAAAAATTAAAGAATTCAGCATTAGGGTGACGGAATGCTGATTTATTATATATATATATATATATATATATATATATATATATATATATATATACATAATAAATAAAAAAAACAAGTTTAATTTTTTAATAATTAATTTACCAATAATATTTTTTAAACTTATTATTTTCGTTAATAATTTTCACTATTTTTTTTTCAATAAAATATCTTTAAAATTAATTATTAGTCAATAAATTTCTTTTAACACAAAACAAATTATTGGAGAAAATTTAGTGAAAAAGACAAATTATTAGTGAAATATTAGAGTTAAAAGACCTTATTAGCTATTTTTTTATTTGCCAAAAAAAAAAACTTTTATTGACGAATCAATGTTTAAAAAAAAATTAAATTGGTTATTTTCTTAAAATAAAAATTATTGGAAAGAAAAGAAAATATATAGTTATACCTAAAACATCTCTTCCTATATATAATTAATTAGTTTAAATTCTAAAAAAATTGATTAATATAAAACAATTTTCCCTTAAACAAATAATAATAAAAAGAAAAATAGAAGTAAAAAAGGTCTAGCAAGTCAACAAAATTTGACTTTTATTATTAAACCAAAAGTCTACAACACATGTGTTGTCAAGACTCATTAATGCAATTTACAATAATAAAAAATTGAGCAATAATTTCATTTTTTTTAATAAAAAAACTAGTTTAATTCTTTTTTAATTCTTTTTTTTTCACTAATTCTTTAAAAATAAAATACCTTTATTGAAAAAAAGACTTTATTAGCAAAATATTAGTGTTAAAAGACCTTTTTAGAGATTTTTTCTATTTAAAAAAAAAAAACCTTTATTGACGAATCAATATTAAAAGAAGATTAAATTGGTCTTTTTTTTTTAACAAAAATTATTGGAAAGAAAAGAAAAGAAAAATATATAATTATACATAAAACATCTCTTACTATATGTAATTAATTAACTTAAAATTCTCAAAAATTAGTTAATCGAAAACAGACCCTCGTTAAACAAATAATAATAATAATAATAATAATGGAAGAAAGAAAAGGTCTCACAAGTCTCCCCAGTCAGAATCAATAGATAGGGACCATTATATATATATATATATATAAAGACACACATTATCTTCACTTTCAAAAGTCTTTATATAAATTATTAAATGAAAAAAATTATTTTTTATAATTGAATCACTCTTTTGTAGAAAACGTGCACTTTACAAACAATATTAACGCATTTGACTGTCATTATGAAAGTTTAATAGAAAACCAATTAATTTCTCTTTCATATGATATAAATATATATATATATATATATATATATATATATATATATTGATAACACACTTTATATATCACACATAAAGAAAAAAAAAGTAAAATAGTTATACCTAAAACATCTCTTGCTATATGCAATTAATTAGCTTAAATTCTCGAAAATTGGTTAATAGAAAATTGTCTTCCCTTAAACAAATAATAATAATGATAATGATAATAATAATAATAATAAAAGAAAGAGTGGAAGAAAAAAGGAGAAAATCTTCCAAGTCTCCCGACGGCACCAAAGCCCCCAATACAATAAAGAAAAATGGTACAATGAACAGAGCTAAAAGTAAACAAGTCAAGACGGAAAATTTGAAAAAATTAAAACAAACCCCAATTATGTCAAGAAGGCGTAGCTCAATTAGTAGCATCCTCACTTATGACATGGGAGGTCATGAGTTCGAGATATGATAGAAGTTATGATTATTAAAAGCTAAAACATTAATACAACACATGTGATTTGAAGACTCAATAATGCAATTTACTGTGATTCTAACTTATTTGTGAAGTTTTAATTTAAACATTAAAATTTTCATTAAAAATAACATTAATAAAAAATTGACGAATAATTTCATTATTATTTTTATTTTTTAAAAAAAAAGTATAATTTTTTTAATAATTAATTTACCAATAATATTTTTTAAACTTATTATTTTCGTTAATAATTTTTTCACTATTTTTTTTTCCAATAAAATATCTTTAAAATTAATTATTAGTGAATAAATTTCTTTTCACACAAAACGAATTATTAGAGAAACTTTAGTGAAAAAGACAATTTATTAGTGAAATATTAGGGTTAAAAGACCTTATTAGCAATTTCTCTATTTGCAAAAAAAAAAAAAAAACCTTTTATTGACGAATCAATGTTTAAAAAAAAAGATTAAATTGATTATTTTCTTAAAATAAAAATTATTGGAAAGAAAATAAAATATATAGTTATACATAAAATATCTCTTGCTATATATAATTAATTAGCTTAAATTCTGAAAAATTGGTTAATATAAAACAGTCTTTCCTTAAATAAATAATAATAATAATAATAATAATAGTAGTAGTAATAAAATAATAGTAATAAAATGAAAATTGGAAGAAAGAAAAGGTCTCCCAAGTCTCTTTCATATGATACATATATATATATATATATATATATATATATATATATATATAAAACACCCTACAATAAGTCCTACATCTATATAAAGGATTTTAGTGGGAAACCTACTTACTTAAGAGGGAGATATGAGTAGAATTCTTAAATACTTTCATCTTTCTTTAACAATATTATATATATATATATATATATATATATATATATATATATATATTAACATTATATTATAAAATAATATGTAGAAAATTACTAAATTTTAAATTAAATTTTTTTAATAAGGTTATAAGTGAAATATAAATTAATGATTTGGAAGCAATTGAATAATTACGTATTCAATCATATTTTAAAATTATAATTTTTATATTATATAAATATCTTATAAATAAATAAAATATTATCTATTATAAAATTTTCAATATATATATATATATATATATATTATTTTTAATATTAAAAAATTTTAAATTAATAATTGATCGTAATTAATAAATAAAAAATTAAATAATTTTGTATTAGGGTGCAGTTTACTGTTATTTGTCAAGTTCTAATTTAAACATTAAGATTTTAATTAAAAATAACATTAATAAAAAATTGACAAATAATTTGGCTTTTATTATTAAACCAAAAGTCAACGGGTCAACAAAATTTGACATTTATTATTAAACCAACAACAGTCAACAAGTCAAGATGGAAAATTTGAAAAAGTTAAAACACAGAATACAGTTTACAACACATGAGCAGTTTAGACTCAATAATGCAATTTACAATAATAAAAAATTGACCAATAATTTCATTTTTTTTATATAAAAAAATAGTTTAATTCTTTTTTAATTCTTTTTTTTTTTCACTTATTCTTTAAAAATAAAATACCTTTAAAATTAATCATTAGTCAATAAACTTCTTTCAACAAAAAAATGGATTATTGGAGAAAGTTTAGTGAAAAAAGACCTTATTAGATATTTTTTTATTTGAAAAAAAAAAACTTTATTGACGAATCAATATTAAACTAAGATTAAATTGGTCATTTTTTTAACAAAAATTATTGGAAAGAAAAGAAAAGAAAAATATATAATTATACATAAAACATCTCTTACTATATGTAATTAATTAGTTTAAATTCTCAAAAATTAGTTAATCGAAATCTCTTCAAACAAATAATAATAATAATAATAATAATAATGGAGAAAGGAAATGACTCCCAAGTCTCTCCAGTCAGCATCAATTGATAGAGACCATTTTATATTTATATATATATCTTATATATATAAAATTACAAAAGTCTGATAGCACATTGTAATTTTATTATTTTTTAAGGGTAAAATTATAATTTTGTTTCCTTCTTTATTGAATCCATGTTAATGGCATGTTCAGTAGTTTTAATATTTTGAAAGGGTTTTACCATATGGAATTCATAAGGGGTTGTGAAGGAATAAGAAAGTCCTCCAGCATCTTTTTTAAGGGTAAAATTGTAATTCTGTTTCCTTCTTTATTGAATCCATGTTAATGACATGTTCAGTGGTTTTAATATTTTCGAAGGGTATAATTGTAATGTTTTGTTCTTCAAACCAAACGTCGTACTCTCTTTGCTTTGAGTCGCTTGGTATTCTCAGAGTAACGGTTAAAATTCTGCTTCCCCTATCGATTCATTTGCAAAGAAACGCCATTAATTTTAGGTGTGTTTTTGCTTTACTGTTGGGTGTGGCAGTGTTTCTCTTTGCTGTTTTTTGGTCTCAAATCTTTCAATTTGGAGATCAGAATGATCTGGATCTAGATTCTCAGTATGCTGGTAATAAACTCTTTCTTTTATTTGGTTTTTTTAAGTTGGGATTTTCTACATTCCTTCGTATTGTTAGATCTGTATCTTTTGTTGATTATGGTTTAGATTTGGACTGCGTTGTGAATTTTTTCTTTTTTGGTTGGGGTTTTTTGTTTTATTTTCTGTCCCTTTGGTTTTTCGCATTTTTTGGCGGAGTGAAATCTACTGTTTGTGTTGGTGATTTTTCAAAATTGGCTTGGCTTGGTGATTTTGTTTTTTTCCTGTAATTTTTCAATTTACGGCAGTGCATCCTCGAGAAAAGTATATTTGAAATAGATTAATACTTCTGCCATTTATATAGAAGAAATTGTTGACTTAAGCTACCTGACATCTCTATGATTTCTTTGCCTCTGTTACTAATTTCTGTTACCAATTCTAATTGAAAGGATGAGGATGGTAGACATGTACTGATATTGGACTCTACCATTTTTCATCCACAAGGTGGTGGGCAACCTTCAAATACTGGTTTCATTACTGTTTCGAACCTCAAATTTATTGTCTAAGATGTTCGGTCCAAAGATAAAATAGTATGTTCTCAATCTCTGTTACTGGTCTTTTCTTATATTATCATGTCGATGTAATTTTTATGGTTTCTTCTTATGAAATAACATTGCTTTTTCAAACATTATATAACAGGTTTATCATTTTGGTTCTTTTGAGAATGTT
>JAHSUH010004724.1:0-37454 GCA_025388415.1 Cynanchum wilfordii | reverse complement strand
AACATGTATGAGAGCAAAGGTAAGGATTGGTACCTGGAATATCAACAATTTTATAAACAAAAGCTCTTTTGTACCTCTTGACTACATTCAGTTGCAACTTCCTTTCGTTTCTCATTTAGAGTGCAATTATAGTCAAGGAAGTTCTTACCTTCATCTTAGGAATCCATATTAGAAATGGGTTGGTCGGCCCTTTCGGTTTCAATTCAAGTGGATCCTCGCACGATGAAGTCAAAAATTTTTAGTTTTTGATAATACCAAAGATAGATTAGGCATGATGTTTTTTTTTTTTTTTTTTCAATCGACCCTAGATAATCTCTAGAATTTTTCCTAGTATGGTTTTAGAATGAATTTTATAAAACTAGATGACCTTAATTATTCAATTCTAAATAATTTCTAAAATTAACAATTTAGGAAACCGTATACTTAGAAAAGTGAGGTCTAATTTCACTAATCAAATCATAAAGGATAGATACTACCGTCACCAAATCATAAAGTTTCTAAAATTTTGATTAGGAATTTTAAAAATATTATGAATTTTTGCATCCCCGACAACGGCGCCAAAAATCTGGTGTGTGTTTTGAGTGAGTAAAATATAGTATCATATAAAGCAAATAATCTCACAAAATAGTGTCACAAAATCAAACACAACTAAGGCAGAGTACTTATCGCATGTAGATAGTAACACGAGAGTACCACTATTTTAAATTTATAAATATCGTATCCACGGGAACGTTGGTGACGGCTGGTTAGCTTCTATCAATTATGACAATCTTTAAAGTTCAGGGAATTAGTCCTATGTGTCAATTCAATTCAGATATGTTTGTTTAAAGAATATTTAAAACAAGAATGGAAAATAATTGACTAATGAAGTACGTATGATTAATTAAGTTGAACAATGTTCGAATGTGTAGCTTGCAAGCAGATCTAAGGCAATTATGAATTCGAATTGTCTTACTACCATACCCGAGTTATCAAGAATGATTACCTCAATATGGTGGTTGCAAGTAATCCTAAACCTTTTTAGATTAGCTATTGAGGCGTCAATTCAACAACATAATCTTAAGATTTGCATTGATTCGAAACTCGAGATTATTAGGCTTCCTAACCTCAGTATGGTGGCCACAAGTTATTAGTCCTAATCTGGCAATCTATTAAATCTCCTATAGTGGGGACTCATTAACAAACCGTCAATTCAATTAACTATAGTAGTATCATGCATCAACCTAAGTTTCATAGCATAAACTCAATACAAGAATTAAATCAAAAGCATAGGACAATAGGTAATTCACAATGTATATTAAAACGTATCCTTTCCGGAAATATATAAATCATTAATCAATCAATCTAATAAAGAGTATCTTAGGACACAAAATCATAACATATAAAGGAAAAGTAAGACAAGAAAGAAAAGAAAAGGAAACAGAAAGTTGTCGTGTTGCTCTCACTTTGCTTCCACGGGCTGGCTTAATCCTCCGGACCTCGTCGAGACTTGTACTCCGGATCCTTATCTTGCTCTAAAGCCGGTTCCGTTTATCGTTCTTACATTTCTTTATGTCCTATTTTTCTCCAACATTTTAGAATTGACACAAAAAAAGAAAAGAAATATAATATAAAATGATTACACACACTACGGGAGAACATTGTTTTAGAGACAAAAATTTTGAGTCGATCATTATTTGTCTCTAAATAGAGATAAAAGGGAGATATGTTTGAGACAATTATTAATTTCTGAAATTTTGAATAATATTAGAGTTTATTTAGAGTCAAATATTATCGTTTCTAAATTATTTGTCTCTATAACGTTTCTAGTCAAATACAAAATAGAGACAAATCCAATGTTGTCTCGATCGCAACTCTATGTAGAGTCAACCTAGTTATTAAAAAAAATTTGTCTCAAATAATAGTGACTAAATGGAGTCTAATAAAGTTTGTCTCCTTTTATTTTTAATATTAGAGACAAGATAGAGGCAAAATATTTTTCGTCTCTGTGGTTGAAAAATATTAGAGATAAATGCGAGTTTAACAACGTCGTCTCTATGCTAATTTGTCTCTACTACTCAAGAATATGATATATCATTCTAATTGGCCTGATTTATTTGACACAAAGTAGAGACCGATATATCAACTCTAAAATAAATGAAAAAATTAGAGTCTAAATTTATTTGTCTCTAAATTTTTTGATACTAAAATAGAGTTTATACTACCTAGTTCTAGAAGAAAAATGATATTAACATATTGTTTCTATTTGGACTCAAAATTAGTGCCACTAGCGATATCTCTATATTTATTATAACTACATTGAAAAATAGAAAATAATATTTATTATTTAACACTAGTAAGAAATATATTCAAGCTGTTTTATAAAATATATCTTTCAACAAAATTATAAAGTATATTTTTTAAAATAATACTAATAATTTTATTAATATTAAGTTACTATAACTAGTTTAATATTCAGAATTATAAAACTGACAATGTACATAATTTTTTATTAAATTACTAGATAATGTATTAAAAGATTATGAATCATATTTTAGCATATAAAAATAAAATTTATAATTTCAATATAATAGTTTAAATATATATGAACATGATGCTCATCACATAAAATACAATTCTTATATATATATATTATTTATAATAGTATTTATTTGGATAATATTTTTCTTTTAAAAAAAATTATAACTAAATTATGATACAAATTTAAGATGGACTTTGTTTTTTAATTTGAATATATGAATTTGAACTTTTTATAATTAAATATTAGAAATATAATTAACTCATCTAATCTTGTGATGAAAGTTTACTGAATTTTTCTAATAAACAAGATTAGTTAATATAACTTGAATTCATGATCAAATATTTTTTAAAAGAATAGAAAATAAAATAAAATAAGCAAAATCAAATACTACTAAAAAATAAAAATATAAAGTTTTGAAAATTAAATTATCCGAAAAAGACGTAGTATATATATTAATCAATTCATAAGAATATAGTGTATTAAATGTATTTTTTTAGAAAAGAAATGTATTTAATATTTATAAAAATCATATTTATAAATAATTAAAATAATTAACTAATTAATTGCTTTATGTTATTACAAGAATTTAAAACTTCAATTATCAATTAATTATTATTAATAATTTCTAAAAGATAAATATCAATATTAAAAAAAAAATGAAGTCTTTATACGTAAATAATATACTATATATTATTTGGTAATACTGTAAAATAGTTTAGGGATTTTGGCTGTTTTGTTATCATTTTAGAGTCCAAATCAAAAGAGATTTTTATCTTTAAGCATATATTATTTAAAAAAATAAAAAATAAAAAAAATACCCCACTTCTTAAAAATTTAAACCACTTATTTCTTAAAACCCATTATTTGTGCAAACTAAGTCAAGCACGAGAATCATTCAAAGATTTCAAAAGAAATCGTGCTTTCTCCACAATCGTTCAAACTTGCATCTAACCAGTAATTATTTTTATTTTGTATAGTTTCATCTTGTGAATTTCAAAGGATTATACCTATTTCTCTTTTTTTAGATTAAAGGTGAAATTGTTTACTTCATTGATCAACATTGGGGTAAAATTTCTATTGAGGTTAGACGTCAATTAACTTTTTCGTTTTTATGTGTCTTCTTCTTCTCGTTTCATGTCAAAATATATATTACTAAGTTGTGCTTCCCGATATAAATCACTTATACCAGCGATCACTACTTATAACGAGTGATCTATTGTTCTAGAAATTTCTATTGTTCTTGGTATTTCCATTGATTTATAATTGTGCAAGAGTTAATACTTTATAATATTGTGCATCTAAAATGTTTCCTTGAAAGCCCACTTGTTTCTTCCGTTGAATGTGAAAGTTGTATTATTAGTTATTGATTAATTTTTAAATGAGCTAACTTGTTATAGATTTCTCAAATTTAAAATTGAGACCTTTTTAGTTTCTTTGTTAAGTATCTATCTTAGATGCATTATATGACTTTCACTAAAAATTTGTTAAGCTTTTTATTCACTTGGCCATTTATTTTACTTTTTCTCCTAGGTAAAGATTGTCTGACGGAAGCAAATTAGAGTTTGGAAGCCTTCAAGCATCAGTCAAGAAATTATCAAATTTAGTTGATTAAATGAGCAAGTTGGACGTGGTTCCTTTATTCATTATGGAGAATCGAGATCTATTAACGGATGTATCATAGAACTTGTACAAGTTATATATATATATATATATATATATATATTATTTATTAATTTTTTATTTCATTTTGTCAAACTTTATCAAGCTTTAATTTATCTTTATATGATTTTTTATTATATCTTTATTTTTTTACAGAATATTATATGATTTAATAATTATATCATAATTTGTCTCTAATTTGTAGTCTCTAATACTTGTCTCTTTTTTTTGTCTCTATATTTGCTCAATATAAAATATTCATAGAGACGGATGAAAGTCTCTATTACACCATAATAGAAATTATAAATCTGTCTCTAATTTATCTCTAATATTTTGACTCTAAATTATCTCCATATTATTTCAAAATAGAGTCTATGTGGAGTCAATATAAACCGTCTCTATAATCGAGACAAATTTTTTCAAAAAATAATATTGAGTCACAATAGAGACCACAAAATATGGAGACAAAAAAAAAAAGACTCCATTTTACATTATATCATAAAAAATAATTAGAGACAAACTAAAATCAAATAGAGATAAATTATATTTGTCTCTATTAGTTAGAGACAAATCAAAAAAATTCGTCTCGCGTCTTAGAGACGCCATGTTTAGAGACGAATAACATGTTAGTCTCCACTTTGTCTCTAGTAATAATTTAGAGACAAAATGTATTAATTAGAGACAAATTTTAGCCATCTCTAAAATCATGTTCTCCCGTAGTGACACATCATTAAAAACTTTTAGTAATTTATGAGAAACATACAATTCAAGTAATAAGCAAATCAAATCAATTAGTATTTCTAATATTGATATGGAAAGAATATTAAATTTGATACCTTAAAAACTTTAGAAGCACATCTCACCTTGCAAAAGAGATAGCATAAAAATCACCAAAATTAAGCTTCTGAGCTAACTCAAATAAAAAATCATATAGAACAGTATTTCATTAGAAGATTTAGGAACAGAAAGTTTGGTAGCTAAAACGTTTATCTAAAGAAATCAACAACAGTGCCCAAAACAGATTCTGTGTCCAAGCTAAGAGTAGCTCCACAACCTTAGCAAGACTTCTCTTAGCATGGACATATGGATCCTCCAATTTGTGTTCATTGAAATGAGAGATTGTTGGCATCTTCCCCGACAGGGATGGGAACAACTTTCGGGCTTACCTCTTAACATATCCATGGTTAAGGCTACCCATACATCGGTGTATAACCTCAAACTTTAAAGAGGTGCATATGCATGACTTAATGTTCAAACTCTCAATCTCACTTAAAAGAGCTCTTTATCCCACTATATATGCCCTTCCGTCAATTTTTATCGTTAGGTCAGATTTTTTTTACCGTTAGTCAACTCTTTTTATTGTTTTATAAATGACAATTTTATAATTTTAACTAAAATAAATCTAAGAACTCTAAATTTTCTCATTCCCATTATTCTTCTTCTTCCACCCATGATAACACCGATGGTATAACAACAGTGTCGGCGACACAACAGCTGTGGCAACATCAATGGAGGCCAATCCCTCTGTTAAATATGAAAACATGTAAAATCAGATCCTCAAATCTCCCTTTTCTTTATAATGGTGAGTGAGTGGGTTCCTCGAGTTATTCATTTATGGCGATTCTCGTCTATTCTTCATACCCTTTTGACCAGAATCAAATGATATTTAATTATTAAATTTCTTCTAAATGTTATATAAATTTCAAATGATTTAAAAATATAAACATATTTAGATATATATATTCTTTAAAAAAAGGGGTTAGAGAAAGAATCTATAAAACCCAAAAACATTGTGCACCTAAAATGTGTTAAATCAAATGAAATTAATTACAAATTACACAGACAAAAGGATAGAAGAGAAAATTGTGTATATACAAAAAAAAATGGCTCAAATCTATTATCAAGGATGACACCGCCATGGCTGCAAAATACATCATATGGAAATATGAAGGAAGAATGAAAAATCAAATCCTTAAATCTCTCTTAACACAGATCCATCTGTAAGTTACTTGCTCAGCCAAGATACGGATCAGATCGATTCTCCATGCTCTAATCAACTCAAGAATGTACATCATCACAACCTATATAACTTCTTCCGTCAAGACAAAATTAATATTTACTACCCCATCGTGGAAAAAAAAAAGTAGATTTTAGCCTTTCGGTAAATCAATATTTATTGTATCACCGTCGTCGTTGGTAGAAGAAGAAGAAGAGGAGAGGTGTCGTTGTTGCTCATAAAAGAATAAGAAGAGGAGAGGCGCTGCTTGCTGATAAAAGAAGAAGAGAAAAAATTTAGGATTTTTAGGTTTTATTTATCTAAAATTATAAAATTATGTTTTATAAAAATTATGTTTATTGTTTAAAAGTATTGGACAAAAATGTCCCTATCCAAAACAGTAAAAAGAGTTGACTAACGGTCAAAAATTTGAGCTAACGGCAAAAATTGACGGAAGGGTATGTAGTGAGACTTTTTAAAACTTGGAGGACACCTTGTAAACGAAATTTTTTTGAAGTGCTAAACTAAGAAGTTTCATTAGGATATTTTACCCTAAATTTACATATCCGACAAAAGGGCACAGTTAAGTAAAACAACTTATCGAATATAAATATTATATTTCAATTTTTTTCACTTACAACCCCAATTTTTTTTTTTCCTTCATAAGTTTAAGATTTTTTTTCATGACCTTCTGACAAGTCATAAGTTTTTGTAATTATTATATTTTATTTTGTTTAATTTTTTTTTTCAAATATTGAGTTAATTTGTAAAATTTATATTTATTTTGATTCTAGTGGTAAAAATTTAAGAATTTAACATAGTTTAATTTAAATGTGTGTTTTAATCATTAATTATTGAAATTAAGTCTTTTAGAGAAAAGGTTTGAATTTAAGCAAAAGACTACTTTCATCAAGACATGATCATATTTGAAAATTCATGAAGAGTTAAAATTAAAATGTGACCACGCTTTATAATTCATAAAAAGTAAAAATTTTAACAAGAGATTATTTTCAACAAAGCTTAACCATGCTTAACAATTTACAAAGATAAATATGAAATTTGAAGTTAAATTTGTGACGAGCTCACCTTCATTATTATTTTTTTCCCCGTTATTTCTTAATTATTGTACTAACTATTATCTTTATTTTATTTAACTACTTTATTATATTTTTCTGTTATTAGAAAACCTTTAAAAGAGATATTATTCTATTGTACTAAAAAAAATCCCTATTTATAAAGTTATTCCAAGTTTGTACTACAATTACAATAGAATAATATCGTCAAATGGGTTGTGGCCGAGTGATCAGTACTCATGCTCCCAACCTAAAGGTTGGGGATTTGACACCCAATTTAGCCATAGAATAAATAGGGATTTTTTTTTTACCTAAAAAAAAACACAATTTTGTGAGTTTTTGAGTTCACTAAATTAATTTTTTTTCCAAATTTTTTTTCTTTAAATTCCACCATGAGTGGGTAAGTATTTATTCCCCAGTTCAAGGATGAATAAATTCTATGTTTTTAATTTTATGAATAATTTATATTGATTGAACAATTAATATTAATTGTTTTATCGCTACCCATTAATTTAATTACTATAATCTCGAGTAATTTATAACTTAGTTTAGTCATTCTCATGATTCTTATGTTGGGCCTGTTTATTCGGGAGGTTGGGCTGCCACCTCACATAATTTTCACATTATTATAATATTATTCGCTTTTCACGGTTTTGTTTTTGACCACCTTTCCAAAAGGCCTCATACTAATGGAGTAGGTGGAATACTTATATCCTAGGCAATTCTTGCATAATCTTTCGATGTGGAACTTGTGTTGATACCCCAACAATCTTCCCCTCAAACCAAAGACCACATACTCATGGCACCCCCTCTAGCAAAGTTATCTTACACTGCCGGAAAAACACATATACCCGACGCGCCATACATCGCTGGGCATCACATTGAGGGCTTCTCCCACACATCGCTACTCAACTCCTGAACCTTTGGCTCTGATACCACTTATTGGAAATATATATAGATTATAAATCTATTGCTTAAACAAATCCAAGATCTAATATGTGAGATTACTAAGGAATTAACCAACTAATTATATTTGCGGAAGCATACCCGAATTAATCTTGAAGTTCTTTATAATTCTTGACGTTCTTGAGTCTTTAACCTTTGACAATCTTCAATTCTTCATACTCTTGGAATCCTGTATAAACAAGGGCTATGATCTTCCAAGAGATCTACCCGAGTCTAGGGTTCTGTTCTACTAACGGGATATAAAATAGACAACTCTCGGAAGTCTCTCGGGCTTCTCCCACACATCATATACCTAGTCAACCCATCATAGTCTAGGAATATGGTATCTACATATATGTGGACCTATGCTTATTCTTGATGCATGTTAGCCCGTTAAACTTTAGTAGATAACTTTAATATGGCTAATAAAATATGATAGCTTTAAATACATAATTGACACATAAGCTCGCATGATTTATTAAAATAAATCCAACAATCTCCCCCTTGGGCTTAATGTATCACAAACAATTATGCATCATTAATCTACATGAGTACTCAATTTTTTTTGATATGGTGTTCGGTTACTATATAAAATGTATAGATTATGATTGAGATTAACTTAAGTGTAGCAAATAAGAACAAATAAACTGTCACTTAATTAACCAAAACCTAAGGCAAAGTACCTATCGATGCAGATAGTAATGTGGTAGTACCAAGGATTTTAAATTTATATAATTGTATTGTCCCAAGAATGTTGGTTACAGCTTAATAATGGTTACCAATTATGAAAAGATTCAGTTAAGACAAATTAGTCCTCGGGCTCAATTCAATTCATTTGGAAGGTGTTTCTATAATCTAGGAATTAAAATGACTAAGTAAAATAAATTAGAATCTGAATTAAGTTATCTCAAATCAATTGGGTTGACCTATGTTCAAATATTACTTAAGTGGATCTAAGGCAATTATGAATCCAATTCATCTTACTACTCTACCCGAGTTATCTAAGGTAATTACCCCAGTATGGTCGCCACGAGTAATCCTAATACCTCTAAGATTAACATCAAATTATGAATTTAATAATTAACCCTAAGATGTAAAATAAGTTCAAACTCAAGATTATTAGGCTGTCTAACCTCAGTATAGTCGCCACAAGTTATTAAACCTAATCCGGCAATCTATTAAATCTCCTATGGTCGGGACTCATTAACAAACCGTGAATCAATTAATTATTCCAATTACATACTCAACTAGATGCAAATCTAAGTTTCATGGCATAAATTGAATAAGAAACTAATTGAAAACACAAGAGAAAATAAACTCATAATGGAATTGATAAACAATATCTTCTCGGGAATTTATAAATTAAGAATATCCAATAAATTCACAACTTTCTCGAAAAGTAGTAAAATAAGATTCTAATTACACAGAAATCACAACTAATAAAGAAAACGAAATACGGAAATAAAAAAGACAAGAAGAAAGTAAGTTTGTCGTTTTCGCTGTCAGGTCTCCGATGGAAAAATTCGTTCCTCCTAATTTGCTCGACTCCGACTTCCCGAACTCTTATCTCGATCAAAAGAGATCTCAGCCACACCTCTCGGACTTCTACTAACATGCTCGACCTTGTAGTCGAGGCTCGAACACGAAGTCAAAACTCTAGAAAATATTAAACTGAAACTCGAATAGAGCTTATCGCGGGGTTTATATTGACTAGAAAGTCGGAAGTTCTCTTGTTTTGAATGGTTCCGGTGTGTTTGAACAACTAAAGGAGTGCATCTATTTATAGGAGTGAAGCTGGGGGCTTTTTGGACTATTTGAGGTGAAAAATCTCGAAAATCGCCTTTCTAAACGACACTACGACCGTACTAGAGCCATTTTTCCCGGACTACGGCCTTACTAGGGTTACTACAGCCGTACTAGCACTACGGTTGTACTAGCACTACGGCAGTAGTCCCTTTAATACGGTCGTACTACAAGTCTTCAAAATTTGCCTTTTAGTCCCTGAATTCTTCATTTCTTCAATTTTGGCCCCTAAAACTTCCGAATTCGAAAATAGAAAGAATTTGCTTAATATTCCATCAACTAAGTCCAATTACTTCTCAAATTGAGCACATAAGTTCACGTAAAATACGATATAATATAAAAATACCAATCCTTAATCAATTTGGTTCATTAATCACATCAACATAGAACCGCATCACAAAGTCGTAATTAAACCTAACAATGATCACCTACATTAACATAATTGAACGACATGGATCAAGTATGGTATGTAGCATGAAAGTTACATGCAATGTGGTCTCCACATGCCAATTTTCAACTAGTCTCTTCCTTATTCTTTAATGAAATCATATTGAATAGAAATAGAGTGTAAAATTTACTTAATACTTTAAGTAGTGCAGTAATCAACACCAAATATGTAATATGTGTTTATGGTTATAACACAAACTCCCACTGAACTGATAAATCATATCGGAAAAACATATAACACCCATATGAGTAGAGCTGTTTGCGAACAAAGCTCGTTCGAGCTTGTTTATGCACTGTTCGAGCTCGTTCGTTTATTAATCGAACCGAACTCAAAAAAATTTTTAGGCTCGATTAATTTTCGAGCTTACTCGAACACTTGTTTGCAAACATAATCAAGAATTCACGAACATATTATTAATTTTTTTTATTATAATTTATATATATTATTTAAATAAAAAAAACAAAAAAAAAAATGTCATAGTTCGCAAACTCGAGTTCGAACTCGAGCTTTATAAACAAATAATCGGACGAACTCGAGCTTGAACTCGAGCTTTATAAAAAAATAATCGAACGAACTCGAACAAAATTTTTGGCTCGAATTATTAAACGAACGAATTCGAACAGTGTTCGAACACTTAATCAAACGAGCTCAAATTTCGATGTTCGGTTCGGCTCGGCTCGTTTACAGCTCTACATATGAGTAATACTCATAATAGACCTTGGTGGTAAGACTTTAATTAATGGATCCACAACCATAGAGTTTGTCTCAATATATACTATAAACATTAAACCACTCTAATACATATTAAAATATAGCACAACCAAATTATTGTCACAAAATAACATTAATGGTCTTTAGATACTATCCAAAATTCTCAATTTCTCAATTTAGTGACAACATTCCCTAGCTATATTTCATGATTTGATGCCCTATAATATGTTATACTTAATTACCATAGTGAAAGAGTTATGAGTGTTTTGCTAACACTCTCTGAAGAAATTACTCTTCCAATAAATAAGATGGATATAATCAAAAGTAAATCTATAACTATCTTGGCATCCATGAAATCAGAATCGGAATACATGATGATCTCCCACTTATTTGATTTCTTGTATGAGAGTGTATAATATTTTGTTCTCTGAAAATATCACAAAACTTTTAAGTGCTTCTAGAATCCTTTTATGGATCTCTTAATATCTCCCAAATACTTTAATATTGTCACAATATCCAAATTGCATACAAACTTACGTAGATTTTCCATAACTTAAGCATAAGAAATCTTTTAATTCTCTTTAACTTCAAATAAATCACTTTATTAGGGTATTCATTGAGAAACATTTATCTCCCATACAAACTTGAGATTACCTCATAATAGTCTTTAAGTCATCAGTACACAATAATTGACAAATAAGTCCACATAATATATTTATTTAATAAATAAATCCAATAATTCTCCCACTTGGACTTCATTTGTCACCAAATAATTGTGTATGGTAAATTCTTTAAACAAAATACCCCAAATGTTTACAAAATTGCATATTATATGACCATAAAACTTATGCAATTTGAATACTCCCACTTTTTTCAATTTCTCTTATTATCGGAGAAACTAAAATTTGTAATAATAAGTGGTTTCTCAATCCGAATAGCAAAGTTAAGATTTATGCAATTATGATATATATATAAGAAAATATTTCTTTCCAAACCTTTAAAAGTTTGTACCATTTAGTACAAGCATAAAACTAATATTGGCAGATACTAAAGCAACAAAAGTATTAACTAAATAAAAAACAAAAATTAAAAATAAAATTAAACTCACAATACTTATTTGAGTATCATTAATCAAGTTATTTAAAAAAATCATAAAACCACCTAGCATAATATTGAGATTTTAGTCTTTGGACAAAAATGTCAATTTGTAAGTGATACTCCCAACGTAGTAATCAAATATTGACAGTAATTAGCAAAGTGGACATCTAAGCCCAAAATTAACCGGTGGACGTCTAAAATTCTATAGGTGACTCTAACTCATTTGGTGTAGCACTTAATTCTCATAAATCGGGTTGATTACCTTTTCTAATACCAACTTTCACGATCTTACATCGAGACACAACTATGAGCTTTGCAATATTCATGGTCTACTACTTACCATTGTCCTCAATGTACCATAAGGGCTATCCTGGGTTGATAATGAGTATATAAACTCATTCTTATATACCATTAGACATTCTTATGCACTTGCAATGTAGGATGAGGTATCACATGAGCCATTTACTTTCTTATACATTAAGGACAAGTATCATTTAGGTGTAGTGGAGAATTTAAAAAGTTACATGATTTTCACTATTTTATTTTTCTTATTTCTTGATATTTTTTAAAAATTTTTAAAATTGTGATTGTGTGCTTAGAATTTAGTCTACTTAAATTCACATGCTAATTTTTATTTTGAAACTTTGAATATTTCGATGTCCTTGAAGAGAAATTATTTTTGTTTTAAGTTTTAATGTATGGTAGAGAAGAATGTTGTTAGAGTTTTCTTTTTAAAAAAATTTGTATCATGGTGTCACATTGATTTATTGATTGAAAAAATGCGCAAGACGTGAAGGAGATAAATCCTTCTAGTAAGCTTTTGAGCTTATAAGAAACCCATTATATTTTGTACTATTTAGTTTTTGTTTGTGTGGTATCAAAAAATTAGTTTTTGTGTATGCATTTAAGGCTGCACTTTTGGATTGATGCTTTAATATAATAAGGATAAATTAGGATTTAAATTTTCTTTCTATAGCTAAATTAACCTCTTTATTTTTTCTTCTTATTACCCTCCTAAATTATATTACCAAGTAGTTAATCTTTTTAAGTCTATATTTACCTTTTTTGTATTACACGTTCTTTATTTAAAACATAAATTTTTAACCCTATTGAAGAAATTTATATTTTTCAATTGCATGATAACCTTATATTGTAATATATATGATTCTTAGTTGCTTGTTGAAACAAAGCTAGAAAAATAAAGACTTAAAAATAAAATAAAATCTAGAAAATGTCTAGAAACCAAATTGGGTAAAATAGGGAATAAAGATGACAAAAATAAAAAATAAAAAATAAAATAAAATCTTGAAGGTGTTGTTTAATTATTATTATTATTATTTTTTATTTGAATTATGAAAATCTGAAATTGTTACTTATGTGGTTATATTAGTATTTTCTTTCAAATTAGTTTATTTATATATCTCTATCATACATGTACCTGAATTTTTTACAACTTTTATAAAATATCTTTGATTATTGCATTATATTCATATGTAATGGAGAAGATTTGATTCACTTGCACGCCTATGGTAATGACATGTTATATTTTAATTTTGAAAGTAAATACACCTAAGAGAGCAAACCATGTTAAAAGACTTGTTTCATTTAATTTCAATGAATAAATTTTACGGCAAATTGGCCAAATTCATCCCTTACATTATAAATTTTTTGCGATTTCATCCTTTTTTTTTTTTTTGGAAAATTTCATCCCTTATCTTATAAATTTTGGCCAATTTCATCCTTTCTGTTAATTTTTTTTTGGTCAACACGTTAGTCAACTGTTTTAAAAAAAAATTATTTTCTCAGGAAAAAAATGTCAATTTTTTTTTTTTTTTTTTAAAAAAAAAAAAAAAAAAAAATTTTAATTTTTCTTTTAGTTTGACATGACAAAAAAAAAAAAAAAATTGGCCAAAAAGGTCCCTTACATTATAAATATTTTGCGATTTCATCCATTTTCTTTGTTTTTGGAAAATTTCATCCCTTATCTTATAAATTTTGGCCAATTTCATCCTTTCTGTTAATTTTTTTTTGGTCAACTATTAGTCAACTTGTATATTTAAAAAAAAATTTTTTTTCTCGGGGGTAAAAATGTCATTTTATTGTTTTTAAAAAAAAAAACCAAAACCTTAAAATTTTTAATTTTTCTTTTAGTTTGTCAAACCAAATATTAATAAATAAATATATATAAATTTAACTATTTACTTTTCAAATTAATATCAAACTTGCAAACAAATATTACGATTGTTAAAATATTTTTAATAAATGGAGTTTCAATTTTTTTATAATTTTAAGATCTTTTGGGGGGAGAATTTAAAGAAAAAATATATGTAAATGACAAATTTATTTCTAAGTGTGTCCATTTTTATTTAACAAGCCAAATTAATAAGTGAAAAAGTGATTCCAAATAACTAATATAATAGCATTTAAAATCTTTGAAAATCGATATAAATAAAAAAATATAAAAGATATCTTTGACCAAAATATATGATATTAAGTATATTTTTAAAATTGATAATTTTCCTTGTCATGTCAAACTAAAAGAAAAATTAAAAATTTTAGGGTTTTGGTTTTTTTTTTTAAAAAACAATAAAATGACATTTTTACCCCCGCGAAAAAATATTTTTTTTTTAAATATACAAGTTGACTAATAGTTGACCAAAAAAAATTAACAGAAAGGATGAAATTGGCCAAAATTTATAAGATAAGGGATGAAATTTTTCAAAAACAAAGAAAAGGGATGAAATCGCAAAATATTTATAATGTAAGGGACCTTTTTGGCCAATTTGACTTTTTTTTTGTCATGTCAAACTAAAAGAAAAATTAAAATTTTTAAGGTTTTGGGTTTTTTTTTTTTTAAAAAAAAAAAATAGTAAAATGACATTTTTACCCCTGAGAAAATAATTTTTTTTTAAAATAACAGTTGACTAACGGTTGACTGAAAAAAAATTAACAGAAAGGATGAAATTGACCAAAATTTATAAGATAAGGGATGGAATTTTCCAAAAAAAAAAAAAAAGGATGAAATCGCAAAAAAATTATAATGTGAGGGATGAATTTGGCCATTTTGCCTAAATTTTACCATGAGAAATTCCTCTATTTTTTACTATAAAAAAAGTTTCCTAACATAGTCCTAAATCTTTTATTCGTACTTTTTTTTTTTTTTTTATATATTGTTTTCGTTTTTATACACGTGTTAGTCATTTAAGTATTTTTTGAGAAATATTTTCATCTATTTTTGTGCACAAAAAATGACGTGCCCAGTACGTAATGAAAAATGATAAAATTGGCATCTTTTCTCACTGGATAGACGAGACGTGAAACACAAAATTTTTAGAGAATTCAAAAAGATAAAATAAAAGATTTAGGAATATGTTAGGAAGTCAAATTGTTTATGCGACAAAATGAAGAAATTTCGAATTGATTGTGTTTTGATTCAATTAATTGAGTTGTACTTATTACATTTGGATTTTTTGGAAATTAATGGGATAAAAAAGAAAAAGATAAAAAGTTTTATATATTGAATTGATGTATTCTTAATTGATGTTACTGCTCAACCTATATCCTCTTAACAATTTTGAGTATATTTTAAAATAAAAATTATATATATGTGTGTGTGTGTAAACATTTACCAGACTAATAAGTGTGAGGTGTGGACATATAAATCAGAGACCAAATGGAGAAAGCTCAAAATTCGTGTCCATAATGAAAAAGAAAAGTTAAGAAAGAAAATAAAGGAGTTTTGCCTATTGATGAAACGCGTATTCTAATAAGTTAGTTATTCTATGAAATCTTTTATACGCTCAAAATGGATTAGACTACTGTTGAAGAAAAAGACAGAATCGAACTCTTTTCGCAAATGAGGTTTGAAATTGACAGTATGAAAACCCTAGATTTAGACAAAATATCTGTTATTTTTCTTTTTTATGTATTTCTGAATTTATTTTTGGCTTTCTTCGATTCACCTAAATTTTTTAGGTTGAGTTTGCTCCTTGTTGTTTTTCTTTTTTATGTATTTCTGAATGTATTTTCGGCTTTCTTCGATTCACCTAATTTTTTTAGGTTGAGTTTGCTCCTTGCGCCACTTTGTTTTAGGTTGGTGCTTTGTATTTCCGTGAATGATTTTAGTCATTCACTTTTATAATGTTTTTATTTTAATGAATATTCCACTTATATAATATATATATATATATATATATATATTCGGTAATTGATATATTTTTCTTTTATATAATATAATAATAATAACAATAATTAGATCTAATATAAAATAAGAAAATTGGCTCCAGAAACTGCTTTCTATAATGATTATTATTAATAGGCCATTGGGTATCAGTTTAAGCAATTAATACCCCAAAAATATAATAAAACAAAACAAAAAGAAAAGCATAAGTTTGTGTTTAGTTTAATAAACATTTTTATGTTAAATAAAATAGCTTTAATATCTTTAATTGTAACTATAAATTAAAAAAAAAAAACATTTTGAATTTGTAAGATAAATTTTTGAAAAATAATTATATTTTTTTAAAAAGTTTTCTTGGAAAAATTAATAAATTTAATCCTAAAAGTTGGAATTGGTTTCTCCAAACCATAAAAAAATATAGAGATTAATTTTTTTTTTTTAATTACTTCATTAATGCTCAATAATATTTGTGTATAAAAAAGTATTTGAAGTTTGTTTGATTTATAAATAAATTTAGACTCTTAAACAAAAAAAATAAATTAGCTCCAATAAATTTTTTTGCATGAATTATTTGGTTCATTAATAATTCCGTGTATCTAACTACCATAGACTTTATATATAATATATATGTGTGTATATATATATATATATTTACTGAAACGTGTCTAGAAAATAAATATAATTATATATATTTCACTAAATGGTGTCTAAATTTAAAAAAAAAAAAAAATAAACATTTTTCTAAATAAAAAGTAATACAATTAGAATTCTAATATTTTAATTCAATTATCACAAAAAAAAGAAAAAGAAAAAGTTATTTAGATGAAACGTTTTAATTAAATAATTAATTATGCTATTAAGAAGTCAACATTCAACAGTCAAAGCTCTTGAAAAACATGGTGTTTCCGTAGAATTTTTGGTTCAGTTTCTTCTTAGCCAACTATTTACGCATTATTTTAGTCAATAAAACTTAAAAAGAGTAATGTTAACTTAACTCAACCCTTTGAAAATTATTCTCAAGATCTCTCTATTTCCATCATATATTGCAAGACACACACACATATATATATATCCCACTAGCGCTTCCCTAGCTCCTCCGTCCACAACCCTCAACCAGCACTACAACCACCATGGGTAAGGACGACGACCATGACGATAACAATAGTCCATGGCACCACCGGAATAAATATGATCTTAACAGCAAGATCATGTTGACTGCTATTATTTCTTTATCAATAGTAGTTGTACTCGTTACGCTTCTTCAGATCTATGCAAGGTGCATTCTTATACGTCAGTCCACCAGACGACGTCGTGCGGCCGCTCTCCGTCAACTTGGGATCGTGATCACGAGTGCTCACGTTCACAATATTAATATTGAGCCACCAAAGACTGGACTCGATCCGTCAGTAATATCCTCATTGCCAATATTTGTGTTCAGTACTAATTCTGAGATGGAATCAAATAATCATCATGAGTGTTCGGTTTGTTTGAGTATGTTGGAAGATGGTGAAATGGCTAGAACGTTGCCCAATTGTAAGCATACTTTTCATGCTGAATGTATTGATAAATGGTTTAGTTCTCAGTCTACGTGTCCGATTTGTCGAACCGAGGCAGAGCCCAGGTCGAGGCCGGTGCCGGAGCCAAGGGAAGGTGTGTCCGGGGATGGTGCTGGTAGGATTCTGCCTACTGCTCCGCCGTTAGCGTCAGTTCCAACCACGGAAGGAACATCATCAGGGAAAGTAACTGGAAATGGATCGAGTTTAAGTTTGAGTTCGAGTTCGAGGTTGAGTTCCTTTAGAAGGATTCTTAGTAGGGATCATAGAACATCTCAACGAGTTAATATTGGGCAAGAGGATGCTGTAGATCATGATCTTGAAAGACAGTGATGTTAGAGGTATATATATACATATCACCTGCAAAAGTCCCATTGAAATCTCGTTATTCTGATCTTAATATTCATGGGTTTGTATTGAATATTGATTTTACATAAAATTTTTGTAATTACAACAAATACAATATTGGATTGGTACGTACATTAGAACCAGAGGTCATATAATAAATAATATATTTTTTCAAGTTTTAGAGTTCCCCTTTTCTTCTTCTTTCTCTTTTCACAGATAGAGAGATACATAATGTATTGCCATTTTTGTAATTAAGGGAGTTGTATGTGAGTTTGAAGTTTTGCCAATCCATTCTGTTTTCTTGAGCATGGACAACTAAGGTTGAAAATTTAACTTGCACATCAAGTTAATAATTAGAATTGAAAGTTAAGATAATATATCAAATTATGTATATTTTTATTATAATAAATCTATATTTCTATCATCATAACCAGTCTTTATAACATATACATGTAATTGTGACTGTATTTATAAAAACTCATCCATTTTTCTGGGTTATCTTTCTTTGTTTTGAAGGAAAAAGTTATGGTATTTGGTTACCTAAGATTAAAGAAATTGGGGGAGTAGGGAGGGGGGACATAGGGGAATCCTAGAATTAGGTATGGACGCATTAGCCATGTGAACAAAACTAGTTGATTTTAGTTAAAACTGTGCCTCACAAGGCATTGACCTCAAACTTATTATATTCATACTGTCGGAAAACAAATATTAAATATATATATATATATATATATATATTAATTTCAAAGTCATGTCTCAGCATGTTGGCAAAGCAAAGCTATATGTCAGCCTCAGATATTGAATTATGTAAAGCCGGTCTTCTGCGTGCAGTATTTTCTCTCGTCAATAAATTTATTTTTAGAATATGTCAATGAAACTTTCAGTCTACAGAAATTTTCCTGCAATAGAGTTCTGCATAGTTTTATTTATTAGAAAAAAATATAAAAGTGTTATAAAACTATTGTTACTAAAAGAAATATAGAACAAAATGTAAGCTTGAGATCAAAGAGAAGATAAGCTTTCTTGAGAGAAGCTTTCTTGTATATTTCATATATATTTTTTGTGTAAGTAATTAGGTATGAAGATAGTGAAAGTAATTAGGTATGAAGATAGTGAAAGTAATTAGGTATGAAGATAGTGAAAGTAATGAAGATAATTTAGGTATGGAGATAGTGAAGGAAATTGAGATAATTTAGGTATGGAGATAATTAAGGTATGGAGATATTGACATACAAATATTCATAATACTCCCCTTTTTTGTATGTCCATTGTAAATAAATATGTCTCATGAAAACCTTATCACTTCCATTCAATGTGATGAATCTTCAGGGTTCACTTCTCCTTGGATATCCATTACATAAAGAATATGCCTCGTTAAAAACCTTATCGGATAAAAACCCAGAGGGAAAAAATTTTGATTAAGGAAAAAAGAGTACAATATCCTTTTATGTACGCACAACTTCAACTCCATTATTTACGACTTCTATGTCGTGACCCAACTGCTTCATCATTGATTTCGTTACCATCACATTAATTTTATTGTCTTCCACAAGAAGAATCTTAAGGAAGATTTTACTTCTGCAGAAGTACTGTTGCTAGAGGAACATTCCGAACTTCTGTTCGATTGTAGTAATAGTTTCGTCCGATGCGCAGGTGAGAAACCGTAATTTCTGAAATTACGCCTCCTTCATTGGTCATTCTCGAGGAATATGAAGAATCCATACATCGACGGGTATTAATCTCAACAATCCCCTTGTTGAGATGAACTCTTGAAATCTTTGAACCGACGCAAACCAATTTTATATCTCAATTTCTCAAAGGTTGCAGTCGGAAGAGCCTTAGTGAATAAATCTGCAAGATTATCACATGACCGGATTTGAAGCACATCAATGTCACCCTTCTTTTGAAGTTCATGAGTAAAGAAAAATTTGGGTGAAATGTGTTTTGTCCTATCTCCTTTGATATACCCTCCTTTCAATTGAGCTATACAAGTTGCATTATCTTCATATAGAGGAGTTGGAATCTCACTTCTAGGAGATAAACCACAACTCTCTCTAATATAATGTATTATTGACCTCAACCATACACATTCTCGACTTGCTTCATGAATGGCTATTATCTCAGCATGATTAGAAGAAGTTGCTTTTATAGTTTGTTTTGTAGAGCGCCATGATATAGCAAGATTGTCATATGTAAATAAATACCCAGTTTGAGAACGTGTCATATGCGGATCGGAAAGATAACCACAGCATCCGCATACCCAATTAATATTGGATCATTTTTATTTGAATAAAATAATCCGAGGTCAATAGTTCCTTGGAGGTATCTAAGGACATGTTTAACACCATTCCAATGTCGTCGTGTTGGTGAAGAACTAAATCTTGCCAATAGATTTATAGCAAATGCTATATCAGGTCGAGTGCTATTTGCTAGATACATTAATGCACCAATAGCACTTAAATATGGTACTTCATGACCAAGTAGTTCTTCATCATTTTCTCGAGGTCTAAAAATATCTTTATTTACATCCAGGTGACCTCACGACCATTGGAATACTTAATGGATATGCTTTCTCCATGAAAAATCTTTTCAAAACTTTAGTTGTATATGTTGACTGATGAATAAAAATTCCATCTTCCACATATTCAATTTGAAGCCCAAGACAAAACTTGGTTTTCCCAAAATCTTTAACTTCAAATTCTCGCTTCAAACAATCTATAGCTTCTCGGAGCTCTTCGGAGTTCCGATGAAATTAATATCGTCAACATATATAGCAAGAATCACAAAACCAAAATCTGATTTCTTAATAAATACGCATAGACAGAGTTGGTCATTTTTATATCCCGAATTCAATAAGAATTCACTAAGGCGATTGTACCACATGCGTCCAGTTGTTTAAGCCCATATAATGATTTCGTAATTTTACGAATAATTCTCACGAGGGCCATTAGAAGTCTTTGGTAATTTTAATCCTTCAGGGATTTTCATATAAATTTCCTTTTCAAGGCTTCCATATAGATAAGTCTGTAACAACATCCATTAGACGCATATCCACATTTTCATGAACTGCTAAACTTATAAGATATCGGAGTGTAATCGCATCAATAACGGGTGAATAAGTTTGATCATAATCAATTCCCGGCTTTTGTGAAAAACCTTGTGCGACGAGTCGTGCTTTATATCTTACGACTTCATTATTCTCATTTCGTTTTCGCACAAACACCCATTTATAACCAACTGGTTTTACACCATATAGGCGTATGGACTACAGGTCCAAAAAACTTCTCGCTTTGCAAGCGAATTTAACTCCGATTGAATCGCATCTTTCCATTGAGGCCAATCAATTCTATGCCGATATTCTTCAACCGATGAAGGATCTAAATCCTCATTATCCTTGACAATATCAAGGGCTACATTATATGCAAAAGCATTATCAATAGAAATTTTACTTCGATCCCAACTTTTATTCGAAGTTGTATAATTAATAGAGATTTGTGAATTCTCTTCATCATTTGTAGTTGGAATCTTATCATCGGTTGTCCCTTGGTTTTCATCATGATCTTCGGGGATCATTTAATCCTCTTTTCTTTCGAGGGGATTTTTATTTTTAGAACCAAGGGGGTCGGCCACGCTTCGGGCGTGCTTTTGATTCAACAAGGCTATAGGATTTACTTTTTGTTCTTCAAGAACTTCTATTCGTTTAGGAGCATCTATAGCTGGAATATGCGATTTAGTGACTCTTCGGGCGCAAGAAAAGAATCTGCGCATGATTTGCAATTTGTTGCAAATGAATTATCTTTTGAACTTCCGGTTCACTCACATTTGTGCGTGGATCTAAATGATTCAATGATGTTCTCCACACAAGTTCAATTTTATGCCATTTATTCTCTCCCCCTAATTTGGGAAACAAATTCTCATCAAAATGGCAATCAACAAATCTTGTCAGAAAAACGTCCCCTCGCAAAGGTTCAAGATACCTTATAATAGACGGGGAGTCATACCCAACATATATCCCCAATCTTCTTTGAGGACCCATTTTTGTTCGTTGGGTTGGTTCAATAGGAACATATACAGCACACCCAAAAATTCTCAAATAAGAAATATTAGGCTCTGAACCAAAAGCCAAAGTTAGTGGAGAAAATTTATGATAACTCAATGGCCTTAAACGCACAAGTGCTTGCAGAGATGTAAAATAGCATGCCCCCCCAGCCGTGGAGGGAGATTTGTTTTCATCAATAATGGTCTAGCAATTAACCGTAGCCTTTTGATAAATGATTCAGCTAGACCATTTTGTGTGTGAACATGAGCTACAGGATGTTCCACAATTATGCCAATCGACATGCAATAAGAATCAAATGCATGCGAAGAAAATTCACCAAAGCATTATCTAGACGGATTCGTTTAATAGGATAATCAGGAAATTGCGCTCTCAAGCGAATTATTTGGGCAAGTAATCTCACAAACGCCAGGGTTGCGAGTAGATAATAAACAAACATGCGACCATCGGGTTGATGCATCAATCAAAACCATAAAATATCGAAACCGCCCACAAGGTGGACTAATCGGTCCACATATATCTCCATGAATCCGTTCTAGAAATGTAGGACTTTCAACTCCTACTTTTAATGGTGATGGCCTTATAATTAATTTCCCTTAGGAACATGCAGCACAGGAAAGCTTATCAGCAGTCAAAACCCTTTGATTCTTCAAAGGATGACCGTGCGTTGTCTCGATAATTTTTCGCATCATAATTGATCCCGGATGACCCAAACGATCATTCCAAATTTTAAAAGTAACGGGATTAGTAAACTTCTGGTTTACTAAATGATGCGCCTCAATGTCATTAATTTTAGCATAATATAGGCCAGAGGATAAAGATGGTAGCTTTTCCAACAAATGCTTATTACCGGAGGTCATTTTCGTAATAGCCAAATATTCATGACCGTTATCTTCCATAGTCTCAATATGATATCCATTATGTCGGATATCCTTAAAACTCAATAGATTTCTTCGAGACTTCGAGGAAAATAGTGCTTTATCAATAGCAATCATAGTTCCTCTCGGTAATATTATATTAGCTCTTCCGGAGCCTTCAATAAGTTTTACACTACCATTTATTGTGGTAACACTTGTTTCTCCCACATTCAAATGAGAAAAATATTTCTCGTATTTCAGTATGGTGTGCATAGTTCCACTGTCAATTAGACACACACTTTCAATGTCATCATTCAACCCATAAAAGGGGACTATAGCCATTTGGTAATCTCACAAACTTCAGGTTGTGAGTTAATAATATGCAATGTAAATAATCTCACAAACTTCTGGTTGTGAATTAAGCAAATAATCTCACAAACTTTAGGCTGATTATTCTTCAAATAAACTTCAAAAATACTTTACTCGGTAGTAGAGCCTCGTGCTAGTCTCAGTTGGTTAGAGACTCGTGCTGATAACGTGTTATAAAACTATTGTTACTAAAAGAAATATAGAACAAAATGTAAGCTTGAGATCAAAGAGAAGATAAGCTTTCTTGAGAGAAGCTTTCTTGTATATTTCATATATATTTTTTGTGTAAGTAATTAGGTATGAAGATAGTGAAAGTAATTAGGTATGAAGATAGTGAAAGTAATTAGGTATGAATATAGTGAAAGTAATGGAGATAATTTAGGTATGGAGATAGTGAAGGTAATTGAGATAATTAAGGTATGGAGATATTGACATACAAATATTCATAATAAAAAGTGATTTCTTTTTATAAATATTTCATTGATGATAATTTTTAAATACATAATAATATTCATAATAGAAAAATGACCAAAAAAAAATATTTATATTAATAATAGAAAATGAAGACCCTAGATTTTGATAATGTCATTTTTTCCTTATTAGTGCTATAGAAAATGTTTTAAAAAGATGTTTTAAGATATTTTAGATTAAAAAAATATCATCAAAAAGTCAACTTATTCAAATACATTTTTAATAAAAATTGTACAAAAATAATAATGTTGGTTTTGCCTTGAATATCTTGTGTTTCTTACTTTCGTGGAAAGACTCTTATTTTAATGGGATTTTTGAAATCTGATATTCCTATTAATTTCATCGGATTTTGATGGAAGTATCCCTACTTTCATAGAACTATTCTCCTATTTTGATTAGGAGTCAAACATGGAGAGATATCTTCTATTATGATTAGGACTCAAATTAGGAGTAGTATCTCCTAATTTGATTAGGATTAAAGTATGAGGCAATTCTATAACCCTATAAATATAGGTTAGTTTAGAGGTTATGATTACCCCTTACTAATTTTTGTAATCTGTTCCCATCCGAGACATCCGAGAGACATCAGTAATCTTTTACCCATTTGAATAAAATCAGACATCTTTTTGTCGTGGATGTAGCTATCTTATTGATAGTGAACCACGTAATTATGTGTATTTGATTTTTCTTTTCTTTCTCATCTCTTTCATAACCCACGTTTGTCATAACAAACTAGTATCAAAATACATCCGTTATAACAAACTGGTATTAGAGCTAAGGTTCGATTAGGGTTATAATCTGGTGAGAAAGATGCCATCTTTAACTATTACGATAGAAAAGTTAATGGGGAGAAACAGTTTCAGTTTGTGGCAGATCAAGATGTGAGCCTTGTTAAAGTAACAGGGGTTGTGGGTGTCACTAGCAGGGAAGACAATAGGTTTTAAAACAGCTGAGATGGCCATTCCGGAGGAAAAGACACACTCGACAATCATGTTGTGTCTCACCGACAACATCATCACTGAAGTCACGGAGCAATCCGCTTCCGATTTGTGGTTAAAACTTGAAAGTCTCTACATGGCGAAGTCCTTAACCAATAAATTACTCCTAAAACAACGTCTTTTTAGTCTATAAATGGAGGAAGGTACGCAACTCTGAGATCACTTAGATCAATTGAACACAATTTTATTAGAATTGAGAAATATTGATGTTAAGGTTGAAGATGAGGATGCAACTCTAATTCTGTTAGTATCTTTACCATTATCATATGAAAATTTTGTTCAATCTTTTGTTGTGGGAAAAGATATTGTTTCTCTAGAAGAAGTTAGATCATCTCTTCATTCTAGAGAGTTGCGCCACCAGTAACCGGTATAGTTTCGGAAAATCGTGGTTGTTAGGTTAGTAGCCATGGAAAGTCATGAAAGAACAGTAGAAAAGGCCCAAAACCTAATGATACATGCAATTACTGTAAAGAAAAAGGGCATTGGAAAAATGACCGCCCAAAAAGAAAAAAAGCAACAACTTGAAAATCAGCCGGACAATGCGGCTATAGTAGAAGTAGATATCAATTCCGAGGATGATATAGCTCTAGTGGTTGGAGAACCCACACATCACAAAGATGTGTGGATTCTAGATTCTGGGGCGTCCTTCCATATGTGTATGCACAAAGAATGGTTCATAACTTACAGGCAAGTGGATAAAGGGAATGTTTTTATGGAAAATGACTATGTTTGCAAGATAGTTAGAATAGGCTCTATTAATTTACGGCACACGTGATGGTAGATTCTATACATTGAACAATGTGAGATATGTTCCTCACATGACCAAGAATCGATATCATTAATGAATCTGGACAAAAAAGGTTTTAATTTTCAAGGTAGTGATGGTGTTATACATGTTTGCAAAAGGTCCGATGTAGTTATGAAAGGTGTTCAACGGGACGATTTGTATATTTTGCAAGGCCCTACCATAGCAAGTTATGTTGACGTTGCATCTTCCGAGGTTCGGAAATATAATATGACCAAACTATGACACAAGATGTAGTTGTACATCTAGCACTGGTATAGTGAATCCGATATGTTTGTTTATTCTAACTTCCGGCACTGTCATAGTACATCCGATACATCCGTTTTATTCTCCACATTCGGTACTATCATGGTGCATCTATTTATTATGTACATCCTGGCACAATCATGTTGCATCCGGTACATATGTTTCTCGGCATTGTCATGTGGGTACATCTGTTTATTCTATATATTTGGCACTCGTTATAGTGCATTTGGTACATCCGACACACATCGTGTTTATTCTAAGATGATTCAAGTCAAGGTGGAGATTTGTTATGCCTTGAATCAATTATGTCTCAAGAGGTAATTGTACATCTAACACTATTATGGTGCGTCTGCATATGCTACATTTGTTTATTCCAAGGGGATTCAAGTCAAGGTGGAGATTTGTTAATCATGCCTTGAATCAGTTATGTCTCAAAAGGTAATTGCACATCTGTTTATTATGAGGAGATTCAATTCAAGGTGGAGATTGTTGGGTTTTGGCTTGAATCTCTTGTGTTTCCTACTTTCGTGGAAAGACTCCTATTTTAATGGGATTTATGAAATATGATATGCCTCTTAATTTCATGGGATTTTGATGGAAGTATTCATACTTTCATAGAGCTAATCCCCTATTTTGATTAGGAGTCAAACATGGAGAGATATCTTCTATTTTGATTAGGACTCAAATTAGGAGTAGTATCTCCTAATTTGATTGGGATTAAAATATTAGGCAATTCTATAACCCTATAAATATAGGTCTAGTTTAGAGGTTATGCTTACCTCATTAGTAATATCTCGTATTCTGTTACCCATCCGAATAAAACTAGACCTCTTTCTCGTCGTGGATGTAGCAATCTTATTGATAGTAAACCACGTAATTCCGTGTATTTGATTTTTCTTTCTGTTTCATTATCTTTCTCACATCTGTCATAACCTACATTTGTCATAACAAACTAGTATTAAAATACATCCATTATAACAAATAATAATAATATAACTGTTGTTATGAATGCAAGCATCTTGGTGGCGATTGGCGCCGATGAAGATATCCATGTTCCATTAGACGATGAAGACATCAAGAATGGTATTATGGAATGCAATCTTAGTGTAGTAGTTCGTATCTTTGGTGGAAAGGAAGTCAATGTGATTGGCTTCAAGAATGCCTTGAGGAAATCATCGTTATGCGACTCTCTTTCTCTGCAAGCAGTTACCCGATAATCTTACCAGATCGTTCTTGATTCCGAGGATCTAGTGGATCATGTTCTCAATAATGGGTCATGGTCCTTCAAAAATCAACTGGTAATGGCTCGACCATGGCAATGAGGAGACTCACAAGTTTCAAATCTTTTTGAGGTGGAACAATTTTGGATGCATATTATCGGTTTTCCACGATTTTGTTAGATAGCGGATGTAGGGACCAAAATATCTAAGCAACTACCTAATTGTTCTAGCCTTCGGATCTGCGAATTTCAGAATTTGGGGTTGAAGTTTTTCAGGGTTCGTGGAGAGGTTAAGATTCAAGAACCTTTACGACAATGTTTAAGGGTTTGTACTCTAGATGGATCCTTACATGTGGCTCCGATTAAATATGAATGATTACCAACACTATACTTTGTGTGCGAACAAATTGGGCACCGCTATTGGGATTGTGAGAGGTATTCGGACAATACTCGAATGAAAGATATGCTTTATGGACCTTGGTTGGGTGGTGTAGATCCCTTGAGGACTTTTCTCTTCTTGATAATGTGATATTTCTAAATTATATCATATTTTATGTGAACTTATGTTCTCAATTTGAGGAGTAATTGGACTTAATTGATGGGAAATTACGCCAATTCTTTCGTTCTTCGAATCCGAAGTTTCAGGGGGCCAAAATTGAAGAAAGAAAGAATTCAAGGACTAAAAATAAAATTTTGAAGACTTGTAGTACGAACGTATTAAAGGGACTACGAACATAGTGGCAGACGGCCGTAGTCCGGGGAAAAATGGCTCTAGTATGCCGTAGTCATGCTAGTACTGGCCGTAGTGCCGTCTTGTTGCGCGATTTTCGAGATTTTTCACCTCAAATGGTCCAGAAAGCCCCCAGCTTCACTCCTATAAATAGATGTACTCCCTCAATTGTTCAAACACACTAGAATCACTCAAAACAAAAGCACTTCCGAGTTTCTAGTCAATAGAAATCCCGCGATAAGCTCTATTCGAGTTTCATTTTAATATTTTCTCGAGTTTCGACTTCGTGTTCAAGCCTCGACCAGAAGGTCAAGCACGTTAGTAGAAGTCCGAGAGGTGTGGCTGATATCTCTTTTAATCGAGATAAGTGTTCAGGAAGACAAAGTCGAGCAGATCTTGAGGAACGAGTTTTTCTGTCGGAGACGTGACAGCGAAAACGACAAACTTACTTTCTCCTTGTCTTTTTGATTTTTCTATTTCGTTTTCTTTATTAGTTGTGATTTTTGTGTCATTAGAATCTTATTTTACTACTTTTCAAGAAATTTGTGAATTTATTGGATATTCTTAATTTATAAATTCCCGGGAGGATATTGTTTATCAATTCCATTATGAGTTTATTTTCTCTTGAGTTTTCAATTAGTTTCTTATTCAATTTATGCCATGAAAATTAGATTTGCATCTAGTTGAGTATGTAATTGGAATAATTAATTGATTGACAGTTTGTTAATGAGTCCCGACCATAGTAGAGTTAATAGATCGCCGGATTAGGTGTAATAACTTACGGAGACTATACTTAGGTTAGACAGCCTAATAATCTTGAGTTTGAACTTATTTAACATCTTAGGGTTAGTTATTAAATTCAGGATTTGATGTTAATCTTAGAGATATTAGGATTACTCGTGGCGACCATACTGGAGTAATTATCTTAGAGAACTTAGGTACGGTAGTAAGATGAATTGGACTTATAATTACCTTATATCTACTTAAGTAATATTCGAACATAGGTCAACCCAATTGATTCAAGATAACTTAATTCAGATTCTAATTTACTTTACTTAGTCATTTCAATTCCTAGATTATAGAAACAACTTCCGAATGAATTGAATTGAGCCAGAGAACTAATTTCTCTTAACTAAATCTTTTCATGATTGGTAACCATTATTAAGTCGTAACCAATGTTCTTAGGACAATACGATAATATAAATTTAAAATCGTTGGTACTACCACGTTACTATCTGCATCGATAGGTACTCTGCCTTAGGTTTTGGTTAATTAAGTCACAATTTATTTGCTCTTATTTTCTACACTTAAGTTAATCTCAATCATTATCTATGCATTTATATAGTAACCGATATGTCAAATTTATATCGTGTTTATGGAAGGTAATTATGTTTAATTTAGAGTTTAATTGGACTTAATTGACTGGAAATTACGCAAATTTATTCTGTTTTCTCTTTTTGGAAGTTTTAGGTCCGAAATTGAAGAAATGAAGAAATCGGGGACTAAATTGCAATTTTTGGAAAATATCCACTATGGGCGTACTCGATGGACTACGACCTTAGTGTCAGTACGGCCATAGTGAGCTCCCGGATCCTAAAATTTCGGTTTCCTAAGTCTACTAAAACTCTACCTCTTACTCCTATAAATAGAGGCGGCATTCAAGATTTTCAACACACCACCAACTCACCAAAGAGCGCAGGGTTGCAGAGAATTCAAGGAATTTCGAGTTTCTACTTCCGTAGATTCTCAAAAATTTCCCTCGCGGTTAAATATTTTCTAGTTTTTTATTTTTCTTCTTAGCTTTAGGGTTTGAGCCTCGACCGTAAGGGAGAGCTCTATAGCTTGGTTGAGAGGTCTGATTCTAGAAGATCTCGTGGGCAAGACAAGGAGGGAGGCTAGTAGAATTCGTGAAGAATCGGAGGTCAAGTCCCGCCGTCGAAGTAGTGACAACCAAATGACAACTTTTCCTATCCTTCTTCTCGGTTTTATTATTCTTTATCCTTTAACAATTAAAACTCTGTCTCGTGGGATTCTTTTATTATTAATGATACAATTAGAGTTATTATTTTAATTTCCCGAGAAAAATACTATTTTTGATTATCATTGTGATTATTATTGCTTTATGCTTTCAATTTAGTTTCTTATTCAATTTATGTCATGACACATAGGTTTGCATCTAGTTGAGCATATAATTGGAATAATTAATTAATTGACGGTTTGTTAAGGAGACCCGACCGTAGGAGATTTAACAGATTGTCGGATTAGGTGTAATAACTTGCATCGACCGTACTGAGATTAGACAACCTAATAATCTTAGTTTGAACTTATTATACATCTTAGGGTTAAGTATTAAATTCAGAATTTGATATTAATCTTAGAGATATTAGGATTACTCGCAGCGACCGTACTGGGGTAATTACATTAGATAACTCAGGTACGGTAGTAAAGTTAATATTAATCATAATTTCCTTAGATCTGCTTAAAGCTATATTTTCGAATATAGGTCATCATAATTGAATCATCGAGCCAAGTAAGAATCCTAAACCTTATCTGTTTCTATTCTATTTATGTTCTAGCAACAAACCCATGAATTGATTCTTATCTTAGGGTTAAATTTTGTTAATAAATTCTTGTCATATTTAATAATTGTTTATAATTGTTATCAACGTCTTTGGGTCTATACGATAATTATAAATGTAAAATCGTTGATGCTTCCATGTTACTATTTGCATACGATAGGTACTCTTCCTTAGATTTTGGTTATTTAAGTGACAACCTAATTGTTTCCCTTGAATTAATCTCAATAACAATCTATGCTAAAAATATAGTAACCAAAATTCACATCGGATTTTTGTTGCCGTTGCCAGGGAGATGAAAAGTTCATAAAATTTTTAGAATTCCTGATCAAAATTTTAGAAGTTTTATGATTTGATAACGATAGTAATTATTCTTTATGACATAATTTGATTAAGGAAAGTAAACTCGATCCTCCTAAGTATAGGATTTCCTAAAATTTTTATTTTTAGAAATTATCTAATTTTAATTAAAGATAGGAATATCTAAATTTTAGAAGATATATTCTAGAATCATACTAGGAGTTATTCTGGATATCATCTAGAGAGCTTTCATAAAATTTAAAAAACCCCATAAAAATCAAAAATATCTTAAACCCTATAAAAATAAAAAATATCTTAAACCCCATAAAAATCATTAATATTTTAAAAATCTATAAAAATTTAAATATCCTAAAAAAATTAAAAAAATTAAAAAATTCTTAAAATCCCAAAAACTCTAAAGCCTTGGAAAACTTATTACTAACTCTTATTCTTTGCTTTTAATAGGAAGATGACTCGGACTACTACAAGCAAGTTAGGAAATATGTTTGATAAGGACAATAAATATGTCACAAAAAGTTTTACTCATACTCGATATGAACATCCTTGTCTCTCGTTCTCAAAGGATGAGAAAAATTATGAAGAAAGGTATGAGGCACTTTTAGATCGATAAGTGCACAAGGTCGTAGGATTGAATGGGGAACTGCTTTCTCGTTAGGAATAGAAAGTGATATAAGGAGAATGATGCTCATTTGTCCTTATGCTCGCGTTTTTACGATAGATGAGCCTATCTATGCTGAGTTGGTTTTCGAATTTTATTTGACATACAACTATGAAAATGAGATAATTAGTTTTAGCCTTGGTTATATGGATCATAATATGAGTACTAAAGAGTTTGGTATGCATTTAGGAATTTTGATTCAAGAAGAAGTCAAATCACACATTTATCATAGTGTAGCAAAAGAGTTCTCGGACAATACATCCATGTATTGGGATCATATTAGAGCTACTCGGAAAGAGTATAATGCAGATACAACAAGCGTTTTGGATATTCATCTAAGCCTTCACTATCTTCACTCTATGTTTCCATACATAATTACAAGAAAGAGGGAAAGTACGACAATTCTTAGTCCTTTGGAAATAGTTGTCTTCTCCCACATGTACCAAGAAAAAACCTGTTGATTTAGGTAAAGTTTTCGCTCCGGATTATTAACAAGCATGTTAAGGAATCTAAAATACAACCTTTAGGTTTTGGACCTTTTATTACGAGACTTGTGAGATCAACATGAATGGTATTTGCAGAAGAGAACTTGACAAGGTTGTTGCACAATACCAGTTGATTCTAGTATTCTGCAGGATATTGGGATAACTCAAGTAATCACACCCCCAAGTCTCAAGGAAGAAAAAGAGCAGCAAAAGTTGGACGAGAATACATCTTATGTTCCTAAGAACAAGTTCAAGTAATTTGTGATAAGTGCAGTTGCTCGTCAAGAAGAAATAGCATATCAACAAGATATTCGCCTGAAGAGGTTAGAGGCAAAGAACATGACAAACTACTACAAATCCTTACAACCAAATGTGAAGCCTAAAATAACACCTCAGTACTACAAAGCCAAGTCTACAGATAAGGATGAAGATTATTCACCACCATGTCCTTCTCCAATTAATTAGTTTCTTTAACCTTTCGTTATTTTATTTAGTAGGATAGTTGTTTTGTTTTTGGATTCATTCTTTCTTTTTGTAAATAAACATATCCGATGAATTATTCTTTATATTTATTAAAAGAGTCTTATTTGGTATTTTGGCGTAATTCATGACTACTCTGTTTTATTAGACAACCGGATGCTCCAGTTTATGGTTTTCATGAATAGATCTGGATGTTCCAGATAGGACTTATGTGCTATAAATTGTTTGAATAAATGATGGATGTTCCAGATAGGTATTTGATTTTTCTAGGTGGATATTGACTGCTATGAGATTATTATTGTGAATGCATGCACAATTTAATTTTGTCTACAAAATATATCTATGGTTTAGGGATATTGTCATCATAATTAAAGTTATCATGGATAAAATTGCAATCAATTGATTATACAGGTAACTTAAGTAGGACATTCTTTCTTTATGAGAACCCTATTGAGAAGCATGGTAATGTTCTTCTACTTTTGAGGCTTCTAAAGCTTTTTAGGGATTTATTATTGAAAGAATTTTGAGTTACTCTATAAATCTCTTGATCTCTATTTTCTTCAAGATATATAGTACTAATTTTATCCTTTGATATTCTCTCTTTTTGATTATCATTTGACAAAAAGGTACTAAATAACATCACTAATTTATCTTGAGATTTTCTTAGGTATTTTTGTGATGTGGCTTTGATCGATTAAGAAGGGCATTCAGGATAACAAGAATCAACATTATATTTCGGGTTCATTTTCGTTTTCATTTCCGTTTTGTTTTTCCCTTTCTATTATTATTGGTTTGTTTCTTAGGAAATGTGTTGAGAATGCATTTATCATACGTTTGAGATATAAATGAACTTAAATGATATAGATGTTTTTGATACAATCTTTTTCCCTTTTGTTTTTCTTTTTCTTTTTCCCTTGTTTTCAAATAAGTGTGGGGTGTCTTAGAGTATTTTTTATCGTCTCAAAATTTTCAAATTCTTTTTGAGAAAGAAAAAAAAAGTTTTCAAAATCTATCTTGAAAAAATATTTTATGTAGAATGATTATTTATTCAGCCTATGATATGAATTAACTGTTTCAATGCTTAAGTCTTTAGAGATGATGAGAAATCTTCATAAAAGTTTGATACAAGTCCTTTTATAGGAAATTCCTGAAATATTTTTTAGCACCAAATTTTGATTGACTGTTTGATTGATAGATTATCTTTGGACACTTGAGAGCCGATAACTCTACTTTTTGTAGAGTTATTATCATTTCTTAAGCTTGATTTGATTTAAGAAAGAGTGATGTAACTTTTATTTTGGGTAATTTTGTGTCGATTTCTATTAATTGTTGTGTGATTGTTTTATTTAGGGAAATGACTGAAATTTAAGGAAAACAAGTGAAATTAGGGACTAAATTGAAGATGAAACAAAATTGAGGGACTTAATGCAAAAGTGAATTACAAGGAGTTTGGGCCATACAAATTGTAAGGGGCCAAAGAAATTGATTGGGCTGATATGTGAAAATGAAGAAAATAGGACGTAAAGGAAAAGAAGCCAAATTAGTCCAAGAAATTGAAGAAAGAAAAAGTCAAGAAGAGCTTATCCGGAGGCTAAATTGACTTGGCTTAGGAATTAACGAAATTGGAAAAAATAGTAGAGAACAATTCGGAGGTAGCGGCTAACAATTAGGAGATAACGATGAGGAAGCAGGAATACTAAATGGACATCGGGTAAGTCAGGGCGAGAGGAAAAAAACGAGAGAGTAATTTTTTTTATAGAAGAAATTCTGTAATTAGATACAATTCGAAGTGGGCGGTACGAGAGTAGAGAATACAAACGAAAGAGCAGAGACATCACATAAGACATTCCGTGATTTGATCAAATCTTAACGACGACAGTACAAAAGCATTGAAGGAAGAACGAAGAGAAGACATTCTCAAGTTCAAGATCGAAGCGGACCAATTGAATTCAAGGAGGGAAGAGTTTAATTTAAGAAATTATTTCTAAACTACTTTTGTTTCTCTTAGGAAATTCTGTAATCAAATTGCCTTACTTTGCTGAATTTTACGGAATGATTATGGAATCTATTTTGTTGGGTTTTGAATATGGAATTATGAGCTAAATTTCCATAAACTAGGCTAGTTGGAACTTGTTATGTAATCTTTTTATTTGTGGGTATTGAAGCTATATATTGTTTGGAAATTCTCTCAAGTGTTTATCAATTGAATTTCTGCTATTGATTAAATATCTTTGGTTGATAAATGAGTTAAGGCTTAGATCCGAAAGGGTTAAGGTTTAACGAACACAACACTTGATTGGTGCTTGGTTGAATTTTGTGAATTCGACTTTGTAGTTGTATAGACATATATAATTACCTTTCATAATCCGTTGAGAATTTTGGATGTTTATTGTTAAGTCCTAATTTATAAACCGCATGGACGTATGAGTTTATTGTTGTGGACTGGAATTATGTGATGTTGAAAAACGTGCATATATTTTGAGAAATTATGGATTAATTGCTGCAGCATTGCTATAGCATCAGTACATCATTGTCCATCTTTAATACATAACAGGGGAAAACTAGTCTAGTGCTCAATTAATTTGATATAATCTTGCTCTAATTGTCTGCGCGCTTTTGTTCTGTTCACAGTGTTCTACAAATAGTTTTCTGTTTTTTATTATTTTCTTAATTGTTTAATTACATTTACGTTTTGAGTAGATTTAGTCAACAAACTATCTATTTGATCTATTTTTAATCCACACTTTATTACGTGCATTTCACAGTATTTTCTAAACAATCCCCCTGGTGGATCGATATCCGGTACTTAAGTACTATATTACTTGTTGACAGTGTATGCTTGCACTCGTGTTCCATATTTTGCACAAAAAGAGCATAGCATGATATCTTTTGGAATCCATGATAGTTGTTGTGGTTACTTGAAAGAATATGAGGAGATTGCCATTAGCTTTAGTTTAGTTTATTTTTAATAAGAGTCTAATTGCATGTATCCTTGGCTACTTGAGGACCATTCCTGAAGGGAATTAAATGCCTAGTGCCCTAAGGTCTTTAAGGTCCTGGGAGCCACCTGGATTGGGACTCGTTACAAGGGTAGTTAAAGTTGATATTGTTAAGCAACATCATGTTTCCAATTAGAATTATTATGTTTTTTTTTAAAAAAAAAAAGCATTTGTGCAAGAAAAAAAAAATATATATTAGGATTATATGTTGTGAGCCCCGAAGGATTGGCGTACTATTATTTCTTGTTATTTGAGGAAAAGTCTATTGATTGAATTGGTGAAGTCAAAATCACACACTACACCCCAGGGAAATTCTATGGCGCCGTTGCCGGAGGGGGGAGTGTTTTTAGTTTTTATTGTGAAATTAGTAAATTTTGTGTGGTTCATTTTTGTTGTTATTCACTTGGATCTTCGCTGGTTTTTACAGGATAAACTCAGCTTGTATGAGTAAAAAATTGAAGAAGAAGAAAGGTGAGATATTATCAGAAGAAGAACCCGAGATAGAGAGGTTTTTTAGAAGAAGGAGAAAAGCACAAGCTGAATTAGAAAAATCAAGCACAAGTGACCACGTTGAAATAGAAAAACCAGTAATTATGGATCAACAAAATGCAGGACAACAGCTTGCAACAAGGAGTTGAACTGTAATCCGGTAGTTCCGTAGATGGTAGGAATCAAGCTACCGATGGAAAGATGCTGTCTCGTTTTCAAGAACCCGATTTTGGTATAAGGCCATGAAATTCAAGCTCCTCAATTGAGTTGAAACCATTAATGTTCCAAATGCTGCAATTTGTGGGACAATAGAGTGGCTCGCCATTGGAAAATCGCATCTTTCGAAATATATCGTGGAAATCGATAATTGTTTCAAGATGCCCGAGCTTCTTCGGGATGCATTATGACGTATTGTTTCCATTTTCTTCACGAGACAAGACAAGAGAGTGGTTTAATTACTTACCCGTGGACTCGATCACTACTTGGCAACATGATTGATAAGAAGTTTTTGACAAATTACTACCCTCCCAAGAAGATTGTTGATAACACGTAAAATGTATAACATTCTTAGGGTATTTTTAGGTATTATTTTGGTCTAAATTGATTATAATTACATAATAGAAATATCCTTAGTAGTGTTTTACTTTATTACAGAATAAGCTTCTGGGACTTAATTGCATAAAAGTACAAAAGAAGGATCAAAGATAAATTTCAAAGATACAACACGGGTGCAACACGCCTGTCACGTATTACCAACAGGAGGCAAACACCGGTGCAAAACGCATGTGTCGTGTGTCATCACACGCGGTGCAACACTCCCGTGTTGAAGCCAAATTTCCAGATTCCTTGGTGTAAAACGACATTTTACCCTGCTTTGGTATGTATAAATTATGAGGATTTTTTCCATTATTACAAATTACTTGAGATATTGTGATGTTCTTGGATTGAATGATTGTGGTTTTATTGATTCAAATTGTAATTTCATTGATGGACTTTAGATCTGGAATTTTATCTTTCTGTGACAAGCTTGATTTGAGATTGTGGTTCCGATTAACACTAATTGTTAGGCCGACCCGATATATACGTTAGTGCCAAGTTGATGTGATTAGTTTCCTATTGATGGACCGACCAGGATGATTGATAGAGATTTGATCTGTCAACATTGCTGTTCTTAATCTAGGAATTTCTTGCCACGATCCGTATGGAAGAGATTCTACTTAGATTTGAATTTGGTGGAGCTATGATACTAGATCCAAGATTATCCTATACTTGGTATTTTTGTATCCTCTTATCTCACCTATATTTTACTAAGAATTTCTCCCAACCTTTTTACTTCTGCTGTGATTCCCTACATTGTTC
>JAHSUH010004719.1:0-24049 GCA_025388415.1 Cynanchum wilfordii | reverse complement strand
TGAATTCAATAGAGATATCCAACTATTCTGAATAATAATTATATCTGATAAGATTTAATCATTAATGATTTATTTCATTGTTCATTTTTCAACACTTCACATAAGAGAAAAAATATATACAGCTGTTCTATTTGTAAAGTTCACTGCCGTAGTTTTCCTATTCGAGGAAGAACTTTTGGTTTGGTTTTCTCTAAATTTTACATTTTTCACTTGAGATTTAATTGAAAAGTATAAATTCTTAATAATACATTTAAATGTGCTGAAAATGTATTAAAGTAGACAATATTATTCAAGTATTTGTAACAATTATATTAAATTAAGTTCTTAACTTGTCTGATGAAAAATGTATTGTAAATGATTAATAAGGTGAGAGTTGACACTCATTATAAACTAAAGGTTGAATTTTATGGGATTATGTCTGCAGATGTTCGAATCTAGATTATTATAGACAAAAATATATATATACATATTAAGATTCAACAAGACAAATTTTGAAAGTTAAAAAGAAAGAAAAGAAAAAAGAGAGGATAGGGCAGTATGGAGACAGCGTATAAGTTAATGTTAAGAATAATGACAATAATTTGTCCAATAATACAACGATGTCTCAACTCCAAAAGTGACCCAGGGAAAGGCCCTACGCCAATAAATTCTTTTTTCTTTTAATTTTTTAAAAATGCCTTCTCATTTCGCCAACAAAGAGTTAGCTGTGTCTGTTATCCCTTTTTAAAAATAAATCTAACACACTGTTTTCTTGTCATCTTTTTTTTTTTTTTTTTTTTTTGTAGGGTATCAAGTGAGTTGGCCGTATCTCGCCCGAGATCGGCGGCATTTTTTTGAATCTAGTGTGGCACTCGCCAAAAAATCGAGGGGATCTTGAGAAATACGTTGGCTCAGCTCAATCGTAAGCAAATTGACAATTTTCTTGTCATCTGATATTTTATTAAGCCCTCTGCGACATATTATCAAAACTAAGCTTCTCTAGGCGCCTTAAAATTAATTCTTTACCCATTATTTGGTATGATAAATTATTTATTTATTATCATAATTCATCTCTTCTTAAAACTATGCTTATAATAAATAACTATAGAATCTCATATTTAAATTTCATAATACTTTTTTTTTTAATTAATATAAAGACTTTAATATTCTCTCCGTTTTTTTATAAAAAATAAATAAATAAATAAAGAATCCAACTTCATGTTATAAGTGAGGAGGAGTTAAGAACTTTTATTAATTTTAGATGAAATTGTCCATCTACTTAGCTCAAACATAAATTATTATGAATATAAATATAATTTAAATTAAAATTACTCATAATTAAAAATTATCGAAAAAATCTCATTCTAAAAAGAAAATAATAATAGCAATAATAAAAACAAAGAACTCAAAAGCCTCAAGTATAAATCATTATTGATGCCTGATAGGTAGTTAGAAGATGAGAACTTAATTAAAGCTTTTTAAGTTAATCGTAAATTCCATTCATTTAATTTGATGCCTCTTCTTCAACCAATCCATTTATTATTATTCATTGGCTTATAACAAAGAAAAACATTATTATCCTTTCATATCAAAGAAATAAATTTTATGAAAATACCATCTTTATTATATACTAGTTAGACATCACGCTAAGTGCGGGATGCCTATGTTATAAATTTGAGAGTAACCAAGGTTCACAAAGTCCCAGTCACGTAGGCTAGGTTGTCAGGGGTGAATTCCACGAGAAGGCAGGCGTAGGTCCGGATAGGATTCCTCAGGAAGTCTAGTCGGTGACTAGAAGTACAAAGCGTTCGGAGCATGATCTCTAACAAAAATATTCTCATTGAGCTCACCATTAATTGCGTGACCGGCACATGCGCTTTTTGGAGCCACATGTACGAGGTGTCGGCGGGGACCCTCACTGTGGTGTCACCTTTTCGGTTGGCCATCTCCATCAAAGAGATACACAGCCTCCCTGAACTAAGTGGCTTAGATATTCGGAATATCTGCGGCTAGTTTAAGTACTCTACCGATACACTTAGGTGCTCGATTCGGTCTGTTGGAGCATATTTCCCGGCGACCACCAGCACCCGCATATCTCTATTTTGTTACTAACCCGACCATCGAGTGCTAGCGCCGAGAACATACCCGGCGACATTTGGCCTTTTGCGAGGACCGCGTCGAGGGAAATGGGTCCACAGACGCAGCGTGGAAGGATCGAGAAAGTTCCCCCGTCGATTGTTGTTACATTGCCAGGGAATCTTTTCGTTATCTTCTTCATTTTCACTATTTCCCTTGGTGATTGTGAAAAATGCCTTCTCCCGGATCGGTCGTATGTTTACGCCTGCGGCGAAGGAGCCAGCGGTTGAAACTCTGCGAACCGTCCCAAGTGGAATATCAACAGAAGGCAGGCGGAGCAGCCGATGGAACCTGAACATCGGCCGGAAGGAAGGACAGAAGGCGTTTTCCGATCTCATGCCAGGTACTTGTGCGATTCACTCAGCCAGGTGGAGAGAGGCAGGACCCCGGCCGAGGCCGGAGTCCGGCACTACGATCTCGTTCTTGAAGAGCTAGAGGCCCTTCGAATGTACAAAAAGGGGCGAAGACCAAGAAAAGGTTGGCGGATGATCGCGCCTAAACAAGAAGTCCCCGTCGGTGGCAACACCAAGGGAGGCGGGAGACAAATTACACACGGACACCCCGGACTCACGGTCGGTGTACCAGGCCGGCCTTCGCTCGCCGCCCGAACCACCCCACGCGTCCCTGGAGACTCGAAAATCGATGCGTTGTTGGGCTGTCCACCGAGTAAACCTTGGTGATATTGAGGTAGGCGAATCTTACCATTCTCAAACGATAAATTTTGGAGTGCGACCTGGTTGACCTCGCGTCGCGAGCAAAAACAGAAGCGAGGGTATTGCCTACTAAAGCGCCTGGCGTGTCGCGCCCCCTCCGGCACGAACCACCACCGGTTCCCCCCACGGTTCCACGAGGATCGGTGTGGATGGCCGTTTATAAAATGGATCGGGGGAGTTCCACGAGCCCCTCGCTAAAACTCCCATGATTCACACTTTACTACGGAAAGGGCCAGTCCCCCGGGAACATATTTGCCGGTATAAGTCGGCGATGAGCCTAGTGATGTACAACGAGGCCCGATACTGTAGAGCTTTCCGAGCACCCTCGCGGATAAAGAACTTACATGGTTCACCTCGTTGAGATCTAACACTATCAACTCACAGTCGGACATGGAGAAAACTTTCTTGGATAAGTTTTTCTGCTGCGGGGGGGAATCATTCAAAGACTAGAGGAGACGACCAACGCGTCGAGCCAAAAAGATGGCGAGGCGCTCTTGGCATCCATAGACCTATTCAAGAAGGTCTTGGGCGAGATCGAGGACTTCGGGCGACCTTGTTCTCTCACATGTTTTGAAGGAGGCTTCAAATCCAGCGCATTAGCTATCGACTATAGTTAAAGAAACTAGCCGCCTCGGCGAAATGTTCGAGATAGCTAGAGGGGTAGCCATGCGCCGAGACACCCACGAGAACAAGCGAAAGGAAGGGACTCCTCTAACAAGAAGAAGGAGGAAAACCTCGGGCTGACCCAGTCGACTCCATGCCCAGCAGAGCAAGTCGCGTTTGAAAGCGAAGACGAGTGTTCACCCCCCGTTGAATGTTCCAAGAGCGAGAACTTATCACGGTCGTCAAAGGAGGCAGTGCGGGTAAAGGGATCCGTTCCCCTTAGATCCTAAGACCAAGGAAACTCCGAGATCGCTCTAGATACTACGCATTTCCCAAATACTATGGCCACGACGTTGAATCCTGTTTCCATCGAAGAGGGCCGTGGAAAGACTATCAAAGTGGAGCTGCGGCGGAATACAAGGCTAATAGGGGTGGAGGAGCTCCAGGCACAAGGGCGGTCGGGGAGAGGGCTATCAACGTGATAACTACGTAGATCCCTCGATCTCCCAACTTCGGAGAGGAAAATCCGTTCCCCTGAGCGGTCTACATTGCCCAGATGTCGCGGGAAGAGGAAACATTCTCTTTCACTAAGGCAAGAGTTAGCCCCCGCTCCGGAGGCTAAAATCACGCCGGTAGTGATTGGCTGTAAGCACAACACCGGGAATCGACAAATGCGTGGTGAAAAGGGTCTTAGTCGTGCTGAAGCTTCAAAGGATGTGTTGTATTATAGTTGCTTTAAAGGCAGGCCTCGGTGTGATCACCACCTTGGCTGATTCCACAGTTGGAGGGTTTCACTTCCCATAAAATTTTGGTGAAAGGAGTGGTTACTTTGGCCCTAACCCTCGGGTCCAGGAGAATTCACGCGCCGAGAGAAGGTAGAGTTCTCGTGGTAGATCTCGACTCGTCCTGCAACGTGATCCGGGAGCACCCTCGATGGCGTCTTTCGACATGATCGTCTTTATGCCTCACCAGAGGGTAAAGTTCCATACAACGAAGGGGATAGGTTGCATCAAAGTAATCCCGAGAGCACTATTGGATTACGATACAAGCGCACAAGTCGAGGAAGATACTCCCGAGCCCCTGTGGAGATCGGAGTAAATCACGCTGGCTCCGACAAGGAAAGAAAGCGGGGGCGAGAACCCCATGGCAGCGGTTGTAGAATGTGAATCTGTAATCATCCGTCCCGATCATCTCGAGCGGAGAAGGTCAAAGTCGGCCTTGAAATGACGGCCCGAAAGAAGAAGGATATATCGATTTCCTAAAAAAGAAAGAAGGGCGACGTTTGCAGGACGACTAGCGATATGCTTGGACTTTTAGAGGGCGTGGCGGTGCATGGGCGAACATGAATTCACGGTTCGATCTGTCAAGCAAAACCCACAAAGTTGCGAAGACATTAAGGAAGCGAAGCCGAGAAAGGAAGTGCGGCGGCGTGCGAGGCTAGTTTCATTAGAGAAGTAACTTATCCTACTTAGCTTACAAATGTCGTTATGGTTAAAAAGGTGAATGGGAAGTGGTATATGTGCGTCGACTTCACCGATCTAAACAAGGCCTGCCCGAAAGATTGCTATCCGCTTTCGCGAATAGATTCTCTAGTCGATTCAAATGTGGGATACTCGAGAATGAGCTTCCTAGATGCGTTCTCTAGGTATCATCAAATTCGATTAGAGGAATCAAATCAGGTCGACACTTCCTTCTTGGCGATTAGGGGCGACGTATTGTTATCGAGATGATACCCATCAAACTAAAGGTGCATCGATACAGTTAGGGAGGAACGTGGAGGCCTATGTGGACGACATGGTCGTAAAGACCAAAGGCCGGAGATCACACTTGAAAGATCTCAAGGAAACTTTTGATACTCCGGATCGCTTTGACCTGAAGCTTAACCCGACGAAATGTGCCTTCGGCATCAAGTCGGAAGGGTTCTTGGAGCTTCATGATAACTGAAAGAGTAATAGGCGGGCAAATCGAGAAAAAATTTTGGCGCTTCTCAACATGTCCCCTCAAAATGCGTTCGGGATGTCTAGAAACTCAATTGGTTGCATTGCGACCACCAGGGCGTTTCATCTCTAAATCCCATTGAAAAGTGCGACCCTTCTTCAAAGCGCTCGGGCGTAGCGAAGAACATCACTTGGATTGAGGAATACAAAGAAGAATGGGAGGAAATGAAGAACTACCTCGGCACGCCCCACTACTGAGCTCTCATGTAGTCGGAGAACCTTTATATTTGTACCTAGCCGCCATGGATCTAGTCGTGGCCGTTGTGCTTATTAGGGAGGTAGATAGGAAACAATTGCCGGTCTACTATGTAAGCAAATCCCTAAATGGACCAGAATCCAAGTACCCCGAATATACAAAAATTGGCTTATTCGAGGGTTTATATCTACTAGAAAACTTAGGCGAAACTTTGAGTCTCACGATACGATCCTACACGACTTCCCCTTCATCAAATATTCCACAAGATAGATCAATCTGGAAGATTACTATGCTAGTCGGTCGAAGCTAAGCGGATATGAAATCATCTTTCTACCCCGAATGACCATCAAAGCTCAAGTCTTGAGCGTGTCGCGGAGACCTCTTTCTTTCAGAGAGAGCGAGCGAACAACCTACCACGGTCTTACCTAAGAGGCCGATCCGACGTGAAGATATTTGGATTTTAAATGTAGACGGGCGCGGTCGACTCGATGGCGCGGGAGGCCGGTGTCGTACTCACTCGCGGGATGATTAGATGTAACAAGACGGAGCATCGACTAGACTTTGAGCTCCTGAACAATGAGGCCGAATATGAGGCGCGCGATCATCGGCGTTCGATGGGCACGAGAGGTAGGCACCACGGATCCGCTAGCTAAAAGCGATTCTCAAGTGGTGGTCGACGAATCGCTGAAGAATTTAATGTCGACTCAAAGAGGTTAGTCGAATATCTTTTTGTCGCGTAAAGAGAGATCTCCAAACTTACGGCCTTCGACATAGAAGCGATTAGCCGAAATAACAGCACCGAGGTGGACTATCTTCCTAAAATCGCCTCGGGGGACACAACAAACGAGGAGAACCTCCTCATAGAGATCGAAACCGCCCCTGACATAAAGATGACTTCAATCCTAACCTCAAGTGATGTTACCCCTTCGACGCAGGGTGGATGAAATCCGAGCCTCGAGAACAAGATTCTCCCAGATGACCCCATCCAAGCAAAGCGAGTTCGCAACCAGATGTGTTCCCCCACATCGTCTATAGAAGATCATTCACGAAACCCTTGCTCAGATGTGTTCCCCCACACCAAACATACGATCTCTTGGCGGAAGTACCCGAGGGGGTGTGTGGAGGACACACAGGGGGCTAGAACCTTGGCCCAAAGAGTACTCCTGCAGAGGTACTACTGGCCGACACCCATCAGGAGGATGCAAATGTGTATGCTCAGAAGTGCAAAAGTTGCCAAGCTTACGCCGACATACCCAAAGGCCGGAGGCGGATTCGAATACTTGGTGGTGGCTGTGGATTACTTTTCAAAGTGGATAGAGGCCAAACCTTTGATACACCCCACCGAAGACAATGTGCTGAAGTTCCTCCACGACTCGGTCCTATGTCGATTTGGCATTCCACGAGCCGGGGTGACTAACCATGACACTCAATTCTCCAACAAATTTTTAGTCGAATGCGAAAGATTCCACATACTACATTGGAAGTCCTCTGTGGCGTACCCCCAAGAAAATGGCCAAGTAAAAGCAGCAAACAAGCTGGTACTTAATGCCCTCAAAAGAAACCTAGAAGGAAGATCCAACAAGTGAGTCGAGGAGCTAAACACAGTCCTCTAGGTCATACGCACTGACTAGGGGGCCCCACGGAGAGACTCCTTACGCATTAGCGTGGGGAATAAGTTTGTCTTTGACCCCTTTTTATACTAGGATAAAGGTAAAAAAGGGAAAGGTGGAAAAGGTTGTAAGGTACCTAAAGTAATATTAAATGCCACCTGCCCCGAAAGACTCGCATCTTTTCTGCGGCGTGACTCCCCAAAGATTTGTCATTATAGCAAAAGGGAGTTACAGACTAAAACTATCGTGAAAAGTGAACAGGCGCCACCTCCAACTATCGGATGCATTTAATGCGGCCTGTAAGGGAGAGACACGTGGAGACTCCCCCTTGAACAGTACAAAATGAAAAGCGGGAAAAATGAAAAGCCAAGGTGCGTGAACACAAGTAAGAAAATTTAAACGGTTTTATTACTTAAAGAAAAGTTTACAATTTCCTACACTTGGGGCACCCACTACAAAGCGCACTGAGAAGATTAAACGACAAAGTTATCTACGAGATAAGTTTGCGGATAGATGTTCCCGACCACCCTCCAAGTCGGGGTCTAGGGGAGGAACCTTCTTAACAAGACTTTGAAGGGTCTCGTGGCTAGGATCGAGGTGAACCCACTCCGGATGGCCGAACAGGAGATCATATTCTCCGATACATTCCATCTCTTCCGAAGTGAAGGGAAAGAAGTAAACCCTTGCTTGAAACTCTAGATTAGCGAAATACCCATCGTATACCTTGGCTAGCCACTCTTTGTTAAAGACCAAGCTATGCACTTGACGGATAACATGAGCAACAACCTAACGACGATACTTGAAGATCTCGGCCTCGGTAGCTTCTCTTGATGAGGTACTAAACTCACCTTTTCTATCCGCTACAAGTAGTTTTTTCCTCGGAGACAAACACTTCCAAATTTTCACTTCGGATTTCGTGTTCAAGTCTCTTTGACGGGCTGATCTTGAGTCATGGTTAAGAAGGCTGTTCGACATCTCCATAAGGAACGCGTTCGCCTAGCAAAGCACGAAATCTCTTAAGGTGAAACCAAAAAGAAGAAGTCAAGACTTGAAAAAAGAGGAAGAAAAAGTTCACCTGGGCTAGATAAGCCCCTGTCCCATGGGCTAAATCCGACGAAGAAAGACTACTAGCCCTCTCATAGGTAACGTGGTCCATGCCTCGGTAGACTGTTCCCAAGCCCACAATAGGCTGACTAAAGTCAAGACCGCCAAGTCGGGGGGCATTAACTCTTAGTTGGTGATAAATCCTCTCGAAGACCCTCCCGACTCTAGGGAATGGAGTATCGTTCTCTGCTCCAACCAAACCGTGCCCAGGAACCAACCAGAGAACTAGCGTCCCATTCTCGGCCCAGATTCAATCGCGCCAAATTCTTCTCACAAATAAGGCATCCTAGGAATCGCTCATGGTGACAAATACACAAAGCAAATTGCGGTAAAGACAGAACAAGTGCAATGAAATGATGCTTCACACTCCTTTTATAATGGATAAAGAATGCAAGAGGTTACGTCGGACGACTATTGCGAAGTTAGTCCCCACGATCTCCCGGGTAACCCCCTCGATATCCGTAGTTAGTTATCTTTTTTGGGAAGTTGAAGCGACAAGAGAATCGGAATCTGTCTAGTAATGAAAAGTCGCCAAGATCAAGTGACTCCGCAATGCTACGAGGTCATCACTTACACCCATTGCGAGGGGCCCCACCATTACGAATATCGGTGGTTAGAGATTCACGATTAGCAAATTCAATTTCTACTTACCCTAGAAAGGAAAAAGGAATTCAACAAAACCCAAGAAAGAAAGCAAGCCCGGAAATCAATACCTATTGTCGAGAAAATCCACTTTAGTACAAGGAAGAAAAGAAAGTTATAAAAGAAAAGAGCCTATTTATTACAAAGCTCAAGCATCTGCTCTTTTCTCCTCGACATCCTCGACGACAACTCCACCACTTGCAAGCTCAAAACTCTTCTCAAGGACTACCATCAGATCGGATATGTCGTCAGCAACACGAACCTTTGGAGGAAAAGAATCCTCCTCAACGGTAACAACATGGGCCCCAACATCCTCAGGCTCAACACCCACAAGAGGAACCGAAGGGATCTCGGACTCAACACCCACGAAAGGAAGCAAAGGAGTCTCAAAGGTGACATCAACGGAAGGGGCATCCGAAGTAACTCCTACCCTAGAATCAACCAGCTGCGGAGAAGGATCCGAAACCTCGGACTCAAGAAGAGAATCCCGGCAGACGGATGTTTGCACCAAATCGAAGTAGGTGGGAGATATGGGAGCATGCGAAATCCATTCCGCACGACCGACTTCAAGGTCAAGTGGCGAATCCCTTCCATGTCTTCCGGGGTAAAAGGCACAAAACAATAGGACTTATCTTCGACAAAGCGATGCACCTAGAGAATGAAGTGATCACACCCCTTCCGAAGAAAAGGAGCAGCAACTTCTTCGAGTGCGGTGTCGTACTCCAAAGAACCCTTGTACTCGACAATTATCTGATCGCGATACCCATCGGACTCAAGAAAAGAAATTCGACAACCCAAATGAGCGACTTCATCCTCCAAAGTCCTTGCTCGATCCTCGGCTCCCTTCTAGCGCGAGTCGTCTTCACTTGCAACTCCCGGAGAACTAAAGCCAGTTGGTCTTTCGGGGCTTTGATCTTCAACTCCTCCTCATGACTAGCTGATTCCATCTCACTTATCCTCGTGGAGAAAAATTTGAGGGCACCCTCAACCCGCTCTCCTCCCTCGGCCGCATTAGTCCTGGCCTTCCGAACATTAGTCTCCCCCGACTCATGACAAAGGTTTAGAAAATACGCCAAAAACTACAAAACAAAAGCGATAAACTTAGAAAGCGATGAGATGGAAATCCAAAGATAATACCAAGGAATATAACAGCTTACCCGAATTAATAGGGCCCCAGCCCAGTTGGCGGACTCCTCGTGAGAGACCTTGTCCAGGGAAAACAGTTGGTGAACGTCAATTGGTGTGTGTTTTGAGTGAGTAAAAATAAATATCAAATAAGGCAAATAGACTCATGAAACATTGTCACATAATCAAACAAAACTAAGGCATAGTACCTATCGCATGCAGATAGTAACACGAAAGTACCACGATTTTATATTTATAAAAATCGAATCCTCGGGAACATTGGTGACGGCTGGTTAGTTTCTATCAATTATGACAATCTTTAAAGTTTGAGGAATTAGTCCTAAGTGTCCATTCAAGTATGTTGGTTTAAATAATAATAAAAATAAGAATGGAAAACTATTAACTAAGATCTCTAAGGAAGTACATATGATTAATTAAGGTGAACAATATTCGAAAGTTCAGTTTGCAAATGGATCTAAGGCAATTATGAATTCGAATTGTCATACTACCATACCCGAGTTGTCTAATGTGACTACCTCAATATGGTGGTTGCAAGTAATCCTAAACCTTTTTAGATTAGTTATTAAGGCGTCAATTTAACAACATAATCTTAAGATTTGCATTGATTCCAAATCCGAGATTATTAGGCTGTCTAACCTCAGTATGGTGGCCACAAGTTATTAATCCTAATCTAACAATCTGTTAAATCTCCTATGGTGGGGACTCATTAACAAACTGTCAATTCAATTAACTATTGTAGTGTCATGCATCAACCTAAGTTTCATAATATAAACTCAATACGAGAATCGAATTGAAAGAGTAAGACAATAGGCAATTCACAATGTTTATTAAAACGTATCCTTTCCAGAAATGTATAAATCATTAATTAATCAATCTGATAAAGAGAATCTTAGGAGATAGAATCATAACATATAAAGGAAAAGTAACACAAGAATGTAAAGAGAAGGAGAGAGAAAGTTGTCGTTTTGCTCTCACTTGCTTCCACGGGCTGACTTAATTCTCTAGATCTCGCCGAGACTTGTACTCCGGATCCTTATCTCGCTTAGCAGATCTTCAGAGATCACTCCCTCTCAACTAAACTATAGGGTATCCCTTATGGTGGAGGCTCAACCATACACTCGAGAAGAAAGAAAAAATGAAAACTGAAAACTCGATTGGAGCTTATCACGAAATCTCTATCGGCTAGAAACTCGGAAATGCTCTTGTTCCGAGTGATTCCGATCTGCTTGAACAACCGAGGGAGTGCCTCTATTTATAGGAGTGAAGTTGGGGGCTTTATGGACCATTTGATGATCCGGACGACACTACGGTCGTACTGGCCTCACTACGCACGTAGTGAGCACTATTTTCTCGGACTACGGTCGTACTAGCACTACGGTCATAGTCCCTTTAATATGGTGGTAGTGAAACTTTTTAGAAATTGCAACTTTAGTCCCTGAATTCTTCCTTTCTTCAATTTTGGTCCCTGAAACTTCCGAAATCGAAAACATAAAGAATTTGTGTAATTTCCATTCAATTAAGTCCAATTAATCCTCAAATTAAGCACATAAGTTCACATAAAACATGATATAATTTAGACATATCATCAACAACACGAATGATCCGGCCTCATCCTACGAAGCTAGCCAGGTCACGGTGGGCAAAATTCAACTCGGACAAGGGCGAAGTCGACGTCACTATCTCCTTCTGGAGCTTCCTCAAGGCTCATGAATCCCTGGGAACTTGAAACCCATCCTTCAACCAGCTGGCGGTCCCACCCCGAGACGACTCAGAAGGGAATCCCAAACATTCAAGCCAAGAAGCCAAGTCGGAAGGGTCACAACGAGGCTGGCTCGCACTCTTCTCTTTCCCTTTGTTGGAAACAAATGGTAGTTCCAGTAGACTAGGGGCCACTAAAGAACAAAAGAAAGAAGGTGTCACAGAAACAAGTGGAACCGCCGGGTCCCCTGACAAATTGATAAAAGAGCGTACCCGAGGCCTTGACGATTACTCAGGGTGAGGAGGCCACTCCGATTGAGAGCTCTTCTTGGAAGGTTACGAAGAGGAGCCTTCGAATGGTCACTTAACTCCTCGACCAGGAGGAGGCGAAGACAACGAAACATCGGGAAGAGAAATACTTGCAGCCGCAAAAGTTTTCGACCGAGCTGCCTTACCTACCGGGGAAGGTGAATTCGTCTCTAGGGCGTCAAGGCACTTATGACGCTCCTTACTGGCTTTCTTGAAGCCCCTATGGAGTGACTTAAAAGACATATATGCAAAAGGAAGAAGAAAAGATTAGACAACACCATAAACAAAAGTATGAAGAATAATGCCATTCATGGGACTCCGTCTTCACCACCACTCCCGGATTTACACCTCTGCGAAGGCACCCCAAATCCACATCGAGGACAATCCGACTCGAAGACTTCACCAGGATGAACCACCCAAAGAGGGTAAGTCTCATCCTTTATCCCAAAAAGCTCCCTTCGGTCGGATGAGGCCCCTATTCCGCTCCACTCCAAGCTCTCCCTATCCAGTAGCTGGGCCAAAGAAAATACAAGTTGATCCTCTCCTTGTTCGGACCCCAGTGTGTCTTCGATAAAAGATAGAAAGCGCTACTTCTTGTCGTATCTGAAGCGGTCAAGAGGGAACGGAAAACCCCGGCACTCTCAACGGTCACCCATCTGTTCTTAAAGTCCAGCTTGGCGAAGAATCAAACAATTTCTCTTTCCTCACCCGCAAGGAGACAAGAGTTTGCCCAGAAGAGGGGATAGAAGAAATGCCCGAAAAGGTTAAGAGTCGACTCCACTACTACTCGTCGACATAGTACGACGAAACAAGTCACATAGCAGACAACGTTGGGGTGAAAATGCATTAGCTGGATCCCGAGGTGATGGAGCACTTCGCCTAAGAAGGGGTCGATTGGAAGTGGAAAACCGGCCTCGAAGTGGGCCACCGACGCATGCATGACATTTCAAAAGATTTTGTGACATCTTCCCAGCTAATTTCAACTAGCCCAACTTAAAGCTTGGGCCAATATTGTATTCCTCGTACATCCTCACGACCTCGACGTCGGTGATTGTTGTGCAAAATATGGAACACGAGTGCAAGCATACACTGTCAACAAGTAATATAGTACTTAAGTACCGGATATCGATCCCACAGGGATTGTTTAGAAAATACTGTGAAATGCACGTAATAAAGTGTGGATTAAAAATAAATCAAATAGATGGTTTGTTGACTAAATCTACTCGAAAAGTAAATGCAATTAAACAATTAAGGAAATAACAAAAACAAGGATAAAATACTTATGGAAATACTGTGAACAGAATAGAACGCAAACAATCGGAGCAATAATAAATCAATTAATTGAGCACTTGACTAGTTTTCCCTTGTTATGTATTAAAAATAGTCAATGCTATATTGATGCTATAGCAATGTTGTGGCAATTAATCCAGAATTTCTAAAGTATATGCACGCTTTTCAACATTCCATAATTTCAGCCCACAAAAACAAACTCATATGTCTATGCAGTTCATAAAATAGGACCTCACAGTAAGCACAAAAATTCTCAAGGATTATGCGGGGTAATTGTATATGTCTATACAACCACAAAATTGAAATCATAGAAATCAATCAAGCACCATTCAAGTATTGTGTCCGTTAAACCCCAATCTTTTCGGATTTAAAGATTAACTCAATTGTTAACTAAAGGTGATCAATCAATAGCAACAAATAAATTGATAATCACTTGAATAAATTGTCAAAAAAATATATAGCTTCAACACAAATAAGAGTTTACATAACAAGTTCCAACTAGCCTGGTGTATGAACGCTTAGCTCATAATTCCATATTCAAAACCCAACAAAACAGATTCCATAATCATTCCGTAAAATTCAGCCGAATAAAATAAATGATTACAAAGATGTCAACGAGAAAGTAACAAGCATTTAAACTAATTTCTTAAATTGAAAGCTTTGAAATCTCTCGTTTGTTGATTGTTCAACACCACAACTTCTTGAATTCAATCGGGTTACTTGGATCTTGAACTTGAGAATGTCTTCTCTTCGTTCTTCTCTCGATGCTCTCGCTCAGAGTCGATCAAATTACAAAATGTCTTCTGTAAAATTCTTCCGCTCTCGCGTCAATTACAGAATTTCTTCTATTCTCTCTCTCGTACTGTTCAGTACCGACCTCCCCTCTGTATATCACCGAATGTCTTCCGTGATATTGTCTCTCATCCTCTTCTTTTCCACTCAAGACTTCCCCCTTTTTATTTTCGGAATTCTTTTTCTTCTTTTTTTTTTTCCATAGTGAAGTTCTCGTCTTGCTCTCCACTATCTCCGAATTATCCTCCACTTTTTTTCCTTATTTTTCGTTAATTCCTAAGAATAATTCCCCTCATGCCAGATCAACTCTTCTTCACTTAATTGTTGTGTAATTGGGCCTCTTTCTTCTCTTCTTTTCCTTGCAATTTCTTTAGTCCATTTGACTTTCTTGATCTTGCAAATAAGTGAAGCCCAAAAACCTTTATCAATTTAGTCCCTCAAATTTGTAGTATCTTCAATTCAACCTCTAATTTCACTTATTTTCCTTGAATTTCAGCCATTTCCCTAAATCGGACAATCACACAACAATTAATAAAATAATCACAAATTAACCAAAATAAGAGTTACATCACTCTTTCTTAAATCAAATCAAGCCTAAAAGATTAACAATAACTCTACAAAAACTAGAGTTATCAGTGATCTTGTTCGGGCCCAGTGCAAAAGGCAAGCCCTCAACACTTGGATTGCTCCCGACTACTGGAACATCACTCGGACCTGCATCCGGAGTACTAGCCTCATTGCTTCTTTTCCTCCTTAGAATCAAAGGTGACTCCTCCACACCCTCCTCTGTGTCGGAACCGATCACCGTGACACTGCGGTCCCTCCGAGAAACCTCCTGCTGGAGCATCTCCGCTGAACTGGATCGGAATTCATCCATATCCACAAAAATATTGTCGGAACTATAGTCCTGATAACCCCTCGAGCCAGAAGAAGACATCGGAGAAGCCGGCTGAATAGTCGCAATCCTGGGAAAGGGTGAGGAGACGAAGAGCCGGACGTTCGGCAAAAATGAAGAACAAAGAAAAGCCAAAAAGAGGAAAGAGAAAAAAACAATGAAAATAGAACATAAAGGGAGAAAATTTTGTCGTTACCCGATAAAAGCAGGAAGTAGGCGGGTCGGCATAAAAAAATCTCTGGAAATGGTCGGAAACAAAGTGGAGTTGACGGGCGCCAAACCGGTCAGACGACAGCTTAATGTCTAGTGAAGTAAAGTGTTAGAGAAAACTTAGTACAAAAGAGTTTGAAAATGAAGGGAAAAAGACCTTCCTCTAACCCTGAAAAGGCAATGATGACAGGAAAGGCGAAAGGCAAAAAACGGAAACTTCCTTCCACTAAAGAGATTTTCTCTCGCACGAAATCCCAACATTAATTGCTTGGCAGAAAAAGCACACTGGGCACAAAACCCTAGGCGGCGCTAACGATGACTGATAGTGATGAAATTCAAACGTCGTGCCCCCAAGTGTCGGAACGACCAAAATTACCCTTCGGTTCCCCCGAGATGCCCGATGTCCGAGTAGAATTTCCTTGCACGTCGCGAGGGGCCACCGAGAGTAACCGAGGTCAATAAAAGTCCATGTAGGCTAGGTCGTACGAGGTGGATTCCATGAAGGGCCAACGTGGTCCCGGATATGATTTCTCCGATGTGTAGCTGGCGACTAAAAGTACAAAAAGTTCGGAGCATCATCTCTGACGGAAATATTCTCACCGAACTCCACATTAAATGCACCCGCCGGGCGACACACGTTTTGGAGCCACTATTGAGAATATTCGGCGAGGACCACTCCGGTGTCACTTTCCGGTTGGCCACGCTTCTCCATAAAACGGTAACACACACTCACACACAAACTAAGTGAAAAAACCGGATATTCGGAATATACACTAAGTGTTCGGACTCTCCGATACACTTAGGTGTCGATTGGGCCTATCGGAGCATATTTTCCGGTCGACCACCCGACACCCACATATCTCTATTTTGTTATTAACTTGACCGTCGGAGTGCTAACACCGATAACACACCCCCCGGTATTTGGCCTTTTGCAAGACACGAAAACGGACCCACCGAGCATGCGTGGAAGGATCGAGAGAAAGTTCCCCGATCAAAATTTTTATTTTTTTATCTATAATAATTTTTTTTTTCTACATTAAAACTTTGTAATCTTACATTAAAAATTTATCATTAAAGTAGAAAAACAAAGGTATCTATACAATTATAAAAAAAAAATTAAAAATTTTAGATTAATTATGTAAAAGCAATTAAATAAAATCTTTTAGAATATAATTATTTGCTCATGAAATTTATTTTAAAATTTTAAATAGAAAAAATATTAAAATATAATAGATTATCAATTTATTTTTTTTACCATTTAAAAACTTTTTAAAAAATATTAATATAAATTAAAGAGAAAATAGTTTATAAATTTTAACATAATATAAATTTTAAAATAGTTTATTCCACTTCACCAATGCACGATTGAAGTTCGAACAAAGAATCCAAGCAAAATGACATATCTTCTTCTTCTAGTTTCAACCGATTTAGTAGCCTTGATTTTATGCTAATTAGTGGCCTAGCCATAGCCATGGACATAGACGATGAAATCAAGTAAAATAATAGTAATAACATTTGACTTGAATGAGGAAGACATTGTTTAAGAACAACTGGAGGAGGAGGAGAGGATGTATATGTTCATATAGAGAGAGAGAGAGAGACACGCATGGAAAAGGGCATTTGGAGCGTTAGAGAAATTTTGGGATGGGAAGAGGTAGAAAGATGAACTTAATTAATTATCTTTACATAATTGGAAAATTATAATTAAGACATTAGCTCCTAAAAGGTTAGTAAAAATTACTATTTTTTTTTTTGATAAATAGTAAAAATTACTATTATACAATATGGGTTATAAATAATTAATACTTTCTTATCATTTATTATTCATAGAATAAAATAAATTATAAAAAAATAAAAATTGTAATTAAAACATAAGGGGAGAGGAAAATCAATGGACAATAGTAAAAATGAATATTGCTTATAAACATTACAAAATTGCCATTACACAAACTAAAAAAAAAAAAAAAAAAAAAAAAAAAAAAAACCAAAATATCTTTTAATTATTACACAATTGCCATTAGAAAAAAGTTTAAATGTAATCTTATATATATAAGATATATAAATTAAAATAATGAACGATAGAAATAACTTGAGTTCTCATCACAATCGTGGTCCTCATCCTTCTTCACGATATCAATGTTTCTACAAATCATTGATAATAAGAAGTTCAATTTTTATTTTTATTTTTTAAAACAAAATTTCGAATTTAAATCTAATAAATAAAGAAATAATAATAATAATAATAAAATTTACATTTCAAAAAAGAATTAGATTCGACTCCATTTTATATTAGTATAAAATCAAAATAACTATTAAATATATACTTTCTATGTTTACATAGTATCAAATTTTGCCCAAATAATGTTCTTCTAATTCATAGTATTTTCATTTCTTAAAATGATAATAAAATATAGGCTTTGTCTTGAAAACTATTTTTTTATATAGAGTATTTATAAAATAAATAGAAAAATATTGTCAATAGCTGTGGGCATTTGGTCTAGTGGTATGATTCTCGCTTTGGGTGCGAGAGGTCCCGAGTTCGATTCTCGGAATGCCCCTTTTTCTCTTTAAAAATTTCCATGCTTTTTTTTTGCCTTTTTCCACACTCTCATCTTTCTTAAACCTTAATGCCATTTTTCGATTCTGGAATTTTCAGTGTGTACTAATCTGAGAAATTAGAATACAGTTTCCAATTCTTCTACATGAAAACCCCATGAACCCTAATTGGATACTTACACTAACTGCAAATTCTCTGTTACTTTCTTTCTCCTATAAAATTTTCAACCATCGACTAATTGGAAATAGCTGAAGAAAATTCTCCTTTTCTCATATAAAGCCCTGCAAAGAGTTTCCAGGAGAGTTCATCTACATAATCGGATATACTTCATAAAGAAAATGGTGTTCGGACAGGTTGTTATAGGTCCACCGGGGTCTGGGAAGACCACTTACTGCAACGGCATGTCTCAGTTCCTTCAACTCATCGGAAGGTAAGAAGATGAGTCAACTTTCTAAATATATATATATATATATATGTGTATCTATATATCTTATACCTTTCGTTTTAGAATTTCTGTAGATTTGTAGCCATTGATTGGTATGGTCAAGAGATTTAATACCTGTTCCAGAATGTTAAATTGAACAATGTCAATATATTAATACGGGTATTCTAATTTGACAAGGATGATATTTTTCTTTGCAGTATTGCTTTAGAATTAAGATGAAAATATTTACGTTTTCCATTTATTGAATGCAGAAAAGTTGCTGTTATTAATTTGGATCCTGCAAATGATGCTTTGCCGTATCCTTTTTTAACCTTTTATTTTTGTGAGTTTTACTGCTAGAATTTTGGTTATGCTGGTCTTTTAGTGAGATGTTATTGTTTAAGGTTATTCCTTAAGTTATGAAGATACGAGTGTGCTGTAAATATTGAGGAACTCATAAAGCTTGAAGATGTGATGGCTGAGCATTCTCTTGGTCCTAATGGTGGTAAGCCTGCTACTCTTAGTTATATCTTGTTTTGTTTTTAGATAATTTTCGAAGTAAGTTATTTCTTTAATTCAAGAGGTTTCCGATTTTACGTACCTACATACCATACAGTGCAAAGTACACTAGCATGTGGACATGTCAAGCATATTCATAATGTAATACTTTAGTCGTATGACATAGTCATCTCTCATCTACGGAAGATAAGGTGTATAGAAATAGTTTTAATTTAATTTTGATAGAGTGATCCTTAAATTTACTTGTCATGTTGCTGAAGGTCATCTTTCATATAAGATTTTATACTATTCTATTGAATATATGTTAATTAGCTCAGTTTCATGTTAATTTTCTTAATATTCCTGTAGGAATTAACTTGAATTCCCAAAGCATAACATTTTTCTCTCTTTAAATCTCTGCTTTTAGGTCTTGTGTATTGCATGGATTATTTGGAGAAGAATGTTGATTGGCTACAATCAAAACTGAGCCCTCTTATTAAAGGTATTCACTTTAAAATCTAGTATTACTTGTTTACCATGTTTGTTGCCCTTTTTGTAACTGGCCCTTACAAGAAAAGTTTTTCTTGCTTCTGACACACATATATTTTATAGCATTCTGATTAAAACCCACATGCCCCATTCCCCTGCTCCCAGGTTGTTTCCAGATTTTAGCTCTGTGATGTACTTATGAGGATTTTTGTCATTGTGCAGATCACTATCTTCTTTTTGATTTCCCTGGCCAGGTGGAACTATTTTTCTTACATGAAAATGCAAAGAGAGTTATCATGAAACTCATAAAAAGATTGAACTTAAGGGTATGGTTATTCAAATTGTTTTAAATCTGGTTCAGCATTTAGTGATGCTTATACATCCTCCTTTTTGAGCTTAAAAAGGAAAAGTGATTCTTATACGTGAAAACTAAGTCTCTTTAAATGATGTGTTATATATATATATATATATATATATATATATATATATGTTTATTGTTAATTCATTTTTCTGCAGTTAACTGCAGTACATTTAGTTGATGCTCATCTTTGTAGCGATCCTGGGAAGTATGTTAGTGCTTTGCTTCTCTCGTTGTCAACCATGGTTCACTTAGAACTGCCTCATGTCAATGTCTTTTCTAAGATTGATCTAATTGAAAGCTATGGAAAGCTAGGTCAGACCCTTGAACCCGCTTGAAATATTTGTATTCCACATCTACTCTCTGTTCTTACTTTCTTTATTTGTTTTCCCTTTTTGCAGCTTTTAACCTGGACTTCTACACAGATGTTCTAGACTTATCTTATCTGCAGCAGCATCTTGATCAAGATCCCCGGTCTGCTAAGTACAGGTGACAAAATCTTTGTCAGATGGGCTCATGCTACATGGCTAATTATGTTGCATGACTCTGGTGTATCTTTAATTTCTTTGGCTGCCTTTGTTTCCTTTTGGTACAGTTTGTCATGTCTATGTCATTATCTGTCCTATCAACTGAGATTTGCTTTTATACTGCATCATGGGCTCTCCTTGTGTCCTATGCTTGACTATTCTTGTCTGGAAAAACTGTTTTTCTATCTTGATGAATAGTGAACTGATTTATCCCATTATCTCTGAAGTTGTGTTAACTGAAGTTTGCATGAACATTTTAGTATGGGCAAAACAAGGTTCTTAATAAATGCATGTATGATCATCAGATTTGTTGTATAAAGGCTCTTGGTTGAGCTTTTTTTATGACCCTAGGCTCATACCGAGGATGGGTTTTGAAGTGGAAGGTGCTGTCTTTGGATATTAGAAACTGAGATCCATCAAGGATTTTACAATAGCTTATGGGTCTGGGTTAAACACAAATTTTCAGACCTCCACTAGATTGTGTTATTGAGATTGGTCTAACATATTTTTTTATCTAAGTTGAGGCATTCATTTCTCTGTGCAGAAAACTTACAAAGGAGCTTTGTGAAGTAATAGAAAATTATGGACTTGTCAATTTCACAACTTTAGATATTCAGGTAAGCTGATGTCATTATGCCTTCTTCAGTTTATGAAGTTTATAACTTTTCTTTATACACATCACTTTCCAATTTTTATGTCATCTCAGGATAAAGAAAGCGTTGGTAATCTAGTTAAGTTGATTGATAAGAGCAATGGTTATATCTTTGCTGGCATAGAAGCAAGTGCTGTTGAATTTAGTAAAATTGCAGTAGGTTCTGCTGATTGGGATTACTACAGATATCCTTGTGTTACTTTGTTTCTCGTCATGCATTGCATCTTCATTGCCTCATATCATATTTTTATTTAAATGTCTTCATTGGTTCATAAAGTTTATCATGCAAATAATTGGGGAAGGAGACCCTTTGCTGTTCCAGGTGTTGCAAAAGAAAGTGCCAGAAAATGTTGAGATGATGCTATGTCTAAGTAAACTAGACAGGATGAAAAAAAAAAACTAGACATGATGGGTTTTGCTTGCTTTTCTTGCATCAATATGGGCCATCATCATTGATCATATAATGTTTATCATTTAAGTCATATTTTGCTTCACACGTACAATTGTCCTAGAATGTTGAGTCTGTTCATTTTTGAGTTCCACTTTTTAGAACAATACACGTTTTTAACTTTATGCATCCATGGAGTGCTCTTCATGCTTCTCAGCATCTTTCCCCTGGATTGTTATGTTGGGTTGGCTTTCTTGACCTAGCAATTAACAGTAGCAGCTGTGCAAGAGAAATACATGAAAGATGAGGAAGATACTGGAGATGAAGATGAGAACTAAACTGACTGTCGAATCTGTGTGCGGTTCCAAGCTTGTTATTATGGCACTTTGATTTGTTTTTGACTAAGAAATATTTAGTTGACCTCTTTGATTTGTTATGGCACTTTTCACTTGGAAGAGGGTATTGAATGTTCCTCTCACTCTATAATAGGAGATGGTTCTCAAAAAGCAAGCCCATTCATACGGTACCTCTTATATTTTGAGGTAGAAAACACGTAAATGATCGAGGTTGTTGACGTTTCTTACATACTACTGTTTGGAGTCTCCTATAAACTAAGTAAATTTGAGTTCAGCCGTACATTGTTGTGTTATTAATATTTTATTTAGGGGTGGGAGGCAGTACACCCAAAATGAGTAAGAGCAGGATAATACGTTTAATTTTAATTAATAAGTTTGGATTAGAGCAGATTAATTCGTTTAAGCTTAATTAATAATTATGTTTAAGTTGATATTTATTTATTTTATATTATATCAAGTCGTATTATATTGAATCGATGCAATTATTTTGTATGAAAAAAAAGTTTGAATTAGCAGGTTTTAGTATAAGTAACACAATTATACAATTCCACATGATTACAAATTGTAAAATTTTAGTAAAAAAGTGTACACTGAATAAAACCTCAACTTGCTCAACCCGGTAGGCGGGGGAGTTGGTGGTAGGACTTCAATGCTCCTCTAGGGCGGATGGTCGAGGTTTCAAATTCCCTAAGGTGGTTATCGCTATATTAAAAGCTTTGGGTTAGGCTCTACCCTTCGAGTAAGAGTTGAATTCTGCGGGCGTTTTGCAGACCGAGTCCGGATTAGTCTCACCGAAAAATGTGGAGATACCGGGCGCCTCAAGTGAGTACCAAAAGGAAAAAAAAAAACCTCAACTTGCCCAGTTAATAATAATTGTCGTTAGGATGTTGTTCGAGAATGACTCTCAAAGCCTTTATTTATAATGATTTTTCATCTGGACTTTATAGTTCCGTGTCTACAGTTTGTTTGTTTGTTTGTCTGTTTGGGTTTTCAGTCTTTTCTTGGTTTGGTTTGGCGGCCAATGTTTTTTCAGTATTAGACCGGATTTTTTTGGTTTGACTATGACTCGGTGGTATTCTGCCCTTTCATTTTTCACGTTACAAATTATTGATTAAACTTGATTGGTTCAACCTATTTTATATATTATATTCTTATGAAACGAAGATAATTTTTTTGGATATATTTTAATTATGAGCGATATTTTTAACTCATATTCATATTTATATTTGATAAATTACGAGATAAACTCTTACTTAAATTTTAAACAATTATTGAGTGCATATACAAATCCGATAAGGTCATATATTGTCCAACTAGGTTGTTTTGCTGTCTATATAAATTAGACAAAATCGTGGTTTTCTTATGTTCCTTAATTTGTCTTTATGTCTTATATATTAACTATTTGGACAAATATTTTATCTATTCAAAAATCAAATTTTATTTCAAAATATTAAAATAGTTTTTTTTTTTACACACTTGAATTATTTTAAGTAAGTTAAGAAAATTGACTAAATTTTTATTTATATATATATATATATATATATATATTATATGTATGAAAATATAGTTACCAAAATGGATCTTTAAGTTAATTAATCACAAATTATTATTACAAAATTAAAATTTATACTTTTTTTATTGGGATTATAATTAATGTGTATTTAGTTTTAAATTATTAGAATTTGATTTTTTTTTTTTTTTTACATTTATTTATTCATTTCATTACCATCAAACATATTTAATTTCCTCAATTCAATTCTCTACCTAACTTCTAAAAACATTACACGTGTCACAAAAGAGCACGTGGCCCAATATTATTATTACTAATCCCTTAGATTTCTTGAATGAGTAATGATGACAACCTTATGGTAAAGGCTCTCCTAATCAAACAAAAGATAAATTAATTTGACAAACAATTGCACCTTAAAAAAAGAAAATTTGTCAAAAATAACTATTTAATATTATGATTATTATTAGTATTCAATACTTATATATTAAAATAGATGAACAATTATCACATTACACTCGTAGTTATAAAATTTAGTTAATGACTATTAATTAATATATATATTAAATAATATATTTATTATAAAACTATTGTTACTAAAAGAAATATAGAACAAAATGTAAGATTGAGATCAAAGGGAAGATAAGCTTTCTTGAGAGAAGCTTTCTTGTATATTTCATATATATTCTTGTGTGTTCAAAACTACACATTTTAACCCCTATTTATAGGGATGAAGAGGTAGTAGAGCTAATGTAAATAATAACAATAATGGATGAAGATAGTGAAAGTAATTAGGTATGAAGATAGTGAAAGTAATTAGGTATTAAGATAGTGAAAGTAATTAGGTATGAATATAGTGAAAGTAATGGAGATAATTTAGGTATGAAGATAGTGAAGGTAATTGAGATAATTTAGGTATGAAGATAGTGAAGGTAATTAACATACAAATATTCATAATACTCCCCTTTTTTAT
>JAHSUH010004716.1:0-40534 GCA_025388415.1 Cynanchum wilfordii | reverse complement strand
GTAAAAGAATAATAAAGATAAGAATGGAAATTAATTGACTAAGATCTCTAATGAAATATGTATGATTAATTAAGTTGAACAATGTTCGAAAGTGTAGCTTGCAAGCGATCTAAGGCAATTATGAATTGAATTGCCTTACTACCATACCCGAGTTATCTAGAATGATTACCTCAATATGGTGGTTGCAAGTAATCCTAAACCTTTTTAGATTAGCTATTGAGGCGTCAATTCAACAACATAATCTTAAGATTTGCATTGATTCCAAACCCGAGATTATTAGGCTTCCTATCCTCGGTATGGTGGCCACAAGTTATTAGTCCTAATCGCAATCTGTTAAATCTCCTATGGTGGGGACTCATTAACAAACCGTCAATTAATTAACTATTGTAGTATCATGCATCAACCTAAGTTTCATAGCATAAACTCAATACGAGAATTAAATCGAAAGCGTAAAACAATAAGCAATTCATAATGTATATTAAAACATATCCTTCCTAGGAATATATAAAGCATTAATCAATCAATCAAAATAAAGAGTATCTTAGGATACATAATCATAACATATAAAGGAAAAGAAATACAAGAACGAAAAGAAAAGGAAAGAGAAAGTTGCCGTGTTGCTCTCACTGCTTCCACGGGATCGGCTTAATCCTCCGGGACCTCGCCGAGACTCGTACTCCGGATCCTTATCCCGCTCTGAAAATCTTCAACTATCACTCCCCTCAACTAAACTATAGGGTATCCCTTATGGTGGAGGCTCAACCCTACACTCGAGAAGAAAGAAAAATGAAAACTGAATCTCGACTAGAGCTTATCACGAAATTCTTATGGGCTAGGAACTCGAAAATGCTCCTGTTCCGAGTGATTCTGGTGTGTCAAAGCTTGCACATGAGGCCTCTATTTATAGGAGTGAGTTGGGCTGGAAAACAGAAATTTTCCAATGTGGGACATTTACTAAGCCATAGCGGCACGGTGCTGGCCCATTGCGGCACAGTGCTGGCCCGTTGCGGTACGGTGATGGCCCGTTGCGGCACGGTGCTGGTCCGTTGTGGCACGACACTTGTATGGCATAGTGCTGCTCGTGTGTGGCACGATGTTGCACGCGTTACTCTTAAATTGAAATTTAGTCCCCGATTTCTTCTTTTCTTCAATTTTGGTCCCCGAAACTTCGAAATCGAAAACAGAAAGAATTTGCGTAATTCTCATTCAATTAAGTCCAATTAACTCCATAATTAACTCGAATTGAACACAATTAATGTATAAAAATACGATATAAAATCGAGTTATCACTCGGGCCATTTAGAAAAATATTCAATGGCTACTAAAATGTATTTATTTCCATATGACGAAGGAAATGGTCCCATAAAGTCTATACCCCAAATATCAAAAATTTCAACACTTTGAATTCCTCTTTGGGGCATACCATCCTTAGAAGAAATGTTACCTGTTCTTTGACATGCATCACAAACCCGTATGTGGGATACAACGTCCTTGAAGATCGTGGGCCAATAGAATCCGGCTTCTAACACCTTCCTTGCAGTGTTATTAGCGGCTAAATGGCCTCCAGGTAGGTCCCTTGTGACAGTGATCTATGATTTTCGTGCATTCTTCTCCGGATACACATCTTCTAATAATCTGATCTGCACAAATACGAAACAAGAAAGGATCTTCCCAATAGTAATATTTCAAATCAGCGAAGAATTTCTTCTTTTGCTGATAAGTCATATCACTGGGAATTTCTTTAGCAGCAAGATAGTTACCAATATCGGCAAACCACGGAAGAGAACTATCAACATAATTCAACATTTGTAGCAAACATAGACTCTCATTAGGGAATTTTTCAGATATCACAAACTCATCAATAGATTCTAACTCAGGATTCTCTAACCTAGACAAATGATCAACATCTAGGTTTTCAGCTCCTTTCTTATCCCTTATCTCGATGTCAAATTCTTGTAAAAGTAAAACCCATCTAATCAACCTAGGTTGGGCATCAAATTTGTTAAACAAATATTTGAGTGCAGAATGATCAGTATAAACAATTATTTTAGACAAAACAAAATATGACCTAAACTTGTCAAATGCATACACAACAGCCAACAATTCTTTCTCGGTAGTAGTGTAATTATTTTGTAGCAATATCGGTAGTAGTAGTAGTTAGCAATATCAGCAAACCACGGAAGAGAACTATCAACATAATTCAACATTTGTAGCAAACATAGACTCTCATTAGGGAATTTTTCAGATATCACAAACTCATCAATAGATTCTAACTCAGGATTCTCTAACCTAGACAAATGATCAGCAGCTAGGTTTTCAGCTCCTTTCTTATCCCTTATCTCGATGTCAAATTCTTGTAAAAGTAAAACCCATCTAATCAACCTAGGTTGGGCATCAAATTTGTTAAACAAATATTTGAGTGCAGAATGATCGAGATAAACAATTATTTTAGACAAAACAAAATATGACCTAAACTTGTCAAATGCATACACAACGACCAACAATTCTTTCTCGGTAGTAGTGTAATTATTTTGAGCATCCAGTCAAATTTTTACTAGCATAGTATATCACATGAAACTTCCTATCATGCCTTTGTCCTAAAACAACACATACTGCATAATCACTAGCATCACACATCAATTCAAAAGGCAAGTTCTAATCGGGTGATGTTATAATAGGTGCAGTGGTTAACAATTCCTTCAGTTTATTAAAAGCTTTCATGCATTTCTCATCAAACACGAAAGGAACATCTTTCCCTAACAGATTATTCATAGGTCTAGCAATCAGAGAAAAGTCTTTTATGAATCTTCTATAAAAACCAGCATGACCTAAGAAACTTCTGACAGCTTTAACAGAATTAGGTGGAGGTAGCTTAGAAATAACTTCAATTTTAGCTTTATCTACTTCCATACCTAAATGGGAAATTTTGTGACCAAGTACAATTCCTTCTTTTACCATAAAGTGACATTTCTCCCAATTAAGCACTAGATTCGATTTTATACATCTTTCAAGCATGCATTCCAAATTTCGCAAGCAAGTCATAAAAGAATCACCAAACACAGAAAAATCATCCATAAATACTTCCATAGAATCACCTAACATGTCTTCAAAAATAGCAGTCATGCATCTCTGAAATGTAGTAGGTGCATTACATAATCCAAAAGGCATTCTTCTATATGCAAATGTTCCAAAGGGACATGTAAAAGTAGTTTTATGCTGATCATCGGGGGCAATAGGAATTTGGAAGTAACCAGGAAACCCATCTAAAAAGCAATAAAACATATGTCCGGAAAGCCTTTCTAACATTTGGTCAATAAAAGGAAGAGGGAAGTGGTCTTTTCGAGTTGCAGTGTTTAATTTTCTATAATCAATACAAACTCTGTGGCCAGTTACAGTTCTAGTAGGAATTAATTCATTATGCTCATTTTTTACAACTGTAATTCCTCCCTTTTTCGGTACTATATGTACAGGGCTAACCCACTCAGTATCGGAAATAAGGTAGATAAGTCCAGCATCTAACAATTTAATCACTTCCTTTTTCACTACATCACACATATTAGGATTTAATCTCCTCTGAGGTTGCACACAAGGCTTATAATCGGGCTCTAACAAAATTTTTGAGAGCAAAAACTTGGATTAATACCTGGAATATCGAGAATCTTATAGGCAAATGCTCTCTTATACTTCTTGAGTACATTTAGAGTCAACTTCCTTTGCTCTTCCGTCAATTCGGGAAAAGAATGATAGAAAGTTTCTTACCTTCATCTAGGAAGCCATAACACAAGTGATTTGGCAATGCCTTAAGTTCCAAATCAGGCGGATCCTCGAAAGATGTCTTCTCATGTTTGAGCTCGGAATCACCTATTTCAGAAAACTGGTTAGAATTTTGGGATTCCTCATTATATTCAGTGATAGGATTTTCGGAATCCTCTTCAACTTCTTCTTCTTCACATAGAGCAACTAAGACAGGATCATCGGATAACAATTTAGGCATGCTATTTTCCACATAATGATCAATAATATCCACGAGAAAAACAGATATCATCTAAATGTGCAGGGTGTCTAAGAGTAGATTTCAAATTGAAAGTAATATCTTCGTTGTTTACCCTTAATCTTATCCGATCACTGCTTACATCTATCAAGGCTTTAGAGGTAGCTAGAAAAGGTTTACCTAGAATTAATGGTATACTGCTTTCACCACTCATATCCATCACAACAAAATCAGCAGGGAAGACAAATTTATCTACTTTAACAAGTATGTTATCTACTTTCAAAGCAAGTTGTACACACATTCCGGTTTCCTTCGGATTATGCAATCCTAGTTTATCAAATAGACTAGATGGCATTAAATTAATACTAGCTCCTAAATCAGCTAAAGCATTTATGTTAATAATATTTCCTATAGTGCATGGTAAAGTAAAACTACCAGGATCTTTTTGTTTTGAAGGCAACTTGTTTAAAAGAATAGCAGAAACACATTCATTTAAAATAACTTTATCCATGTCTAGCTTTCGCTTATTACTAACAATTTCTTTTAAAAACGTAGCATACTTAGACATTTCAGAAACAACATCAAGCAAAGGTAAATTAACATGAATTTGACTAAAAATTTGTGGAAACTTCTCAAACTGCTCCTTCTCTTTATTTTGCTTCAATCTCGAAGGATATAGGGCCTTCGATCGATACTCTTGTGTGGGTATCTTTTGTTCCTCGGCTACTTTTTCCTTTTTCGACTTCCTGGCGTTGAGTCCTTGGAACTCTCTCCTTCTTCCTGCACAGAAATAGTAGGGTTAGTAATTTTTTGAATAGGAGGGTCTAGAATTTTACCAGATCTCGGAGTTAAATTCTTGCATTCTCTTATTGGGTTGTTCTCAGTATTGCTCGGTAATGCACCATGAGCTCTTCCTGAAATCTGATTTGTCAGCCCCCATTTGTCTTTCTAGAGTTTGTAGAGAGGCGTGTGTGTTTGGCAAAGGTCTCGGTCTGCCCTCAACCTTTCATCTCATCTGTGTCTCATCCTCTCATCTGCTTCTCTCAATCTCTGTTCATTACTCTCCTACATCTTTTTACCCGATTCAATCATTTCCTTATTTGAGTTCATTATTCCTTTCATCATCTCCCTCATTTCTTGCATAGGGTCTTTAGGTTGATTGAAATTTCTCGCAGGTGCTAATGACAGTTCTTGTATGGCGGAAAGGGAGCATTCCGGTAATTCCTTGGATAATTCATGGCTCCGGAGATTATTCTTCCAACTAAATCCAGGATGATTCCTCCAATTGGGGTTATAAGAATTCCCCGTAGGTGTTGTATTAGCAGCATCCACATACTCTATTTCTTCTAGAATAGTCGGAATTCCATTGCCAAAACAATCACCACTAAAATGCGGTCCTTGACAAAACTCACAGACTTGATATACCGTTTGAACGTTTCTTCCTTGAAGAGCAGATCGAGTTGATTATTAAATTGAGCCTTTACACTCTCAATTTTCTCGTCCAAAGAGGAGTTTCCCATGTTAGCTAGTTGTTTCCGAGGTTTCGCCCTTACACTTGTCCTCCAATTCTTTTTAGTTTTGCTCATCCTTTCCAATGCATTAGTTGCATCTATCTCATTCATTCCATTAAAACCTCTTTGAGGGTTCAGCCCATCCAGTATTTGCTTTCCTCGCTCATTCATTCCTCCGTAGAACTGCTGTAATACGAGTGGTTCACAAAATCCATGTTGAGGGCATGCTTGTAATAACTCCTTCATTCTTTCCCAAGCGTCGACAACAGTTTCATCCTCTCGCTTGCGAGAAACTTGATATTGCTTTCCTCATTTCCAAGATTCTAGTAACCGAGTAGTACTCGATTAAGAATGCTTTGTTCAATTGATCCCATGTTGTAATTGAACCAATAGGGACTCGGAGTAACCATTTCTTTGCTCTATCCCTTAGAGTGTATGGGAATAAGGTCAGCATCACCAACTCAATAGGACTATCCCCTTTAAAAGAATCACACAGCGCAGCGAACTCGGATAAATGTTCCATTGGGTCCTCGGATGGTAGTCCTCCAAATTGTGACCTTGTGATTACCAATTGCAGAACGCCCGGCTTCAAGTCATACCTATCTCCTTCAGGCAACCTTATAGCACTGTACATAGGTATGTTCTGCGGCTGGATGTAAGTTTCCATTGGTGGTGGTTGTGGTTGAGCTGCCATTTTTGGTAAGATTAGTTTTCTTCTTGCACCTATAGCTCTGCGGATTAAGATTTCGAGATTGTCAAGCCTTTCTCGGAGTTCAGCCCCAGAGGCTCGAGTCATACAACCCGCAAACAAAGAGTACAAGGATAGATAAGATGCAAATATAGTTAGAAGTACGTAGATAGAAAGTTAAATATTTTTGGTTTTTTTTTTTTTTTTTTATAAAATAAAACTCTAGATAATTTCTAGAAAATTTCTTAGTATGATTTTAGAATGAATTTTCTAAAATTTGGATAACCTTAATTATTTAATTTAGGAAATCCTATACCAAGAAAGTAGAATCTAATTCCACTAATTGTGTCTTAATTGATAAATACTACTGTTACCAAATCATAAAATTTCTAAAATTTTGCGCGGAATTTCAAAAATATTTTGAATTTAGCGTCCCCGGCAACGGCGCCAAAAATCTCGTGTGTGTTTTGAGTGAGTAAAAATATAATATCATATAAAGCAAATAATCTCACAAAACAGTGTCACATAATCAAACACAACTAAGGCAGAGTACCTATCGCATGCAGATAGTAACATAGGAGTACCACGATTTTAAATTTATAAATATTGTATCTTCGGGAACGTTGGTGACGGCTGGTTAGTTTCTACCAATTATGACACTCTTTAAGGTTCAGGGAATTAGTCCTAAGTGTCCATTCGATTCAGATATGTTTGTGTAAAGAATAATTAAAACAAGAATGGAAAATAATTGACTAAGATCTCTAATAAAGTACGTATGATTAATTAAGTCAATTATGAATTCGAATCCTCTTACTACCATACCCGAATTATCTAATGTGATTACCTTAATATGGTTGTCGAAAGAAATCCTAAACCTTTGTAGATTAGTTATTAAGTCGTCAATTTAATAAGTTAATCTTAAGGTTTGCATTGATTATGAACTCGAGATTATTAGGCTGCCTAACTTCAGTATGGTTGCCGCAAGTTATTAGACCTAATATGGAATTCTGTTAAATCTCCTATGGTGGGGACTCATTAGCAAACCGTCAATTCAATTAACTATTGTAGTATCATGCATCAACCTAAGTTTCATAGCATAAACTCAATACGAGAATAAAATCGAAAGCGTAAAACAATAAGCAATTCATAATGTATATTAAAATGTATCCTTCCTAGGAATGTATAAATCATTAATCAATCAATCAAAATAAAGAGTATCTTAGGACACAGAATCATAACATATAACCGAAAAGTAATACAAGAACGAAAAGAAAAGGAAAGAGAAAGTTGTCATGTTGCTCTCACTGCTTCCACGGACTAGCTTAATCCTCCGGACCTCACCGAGACTCGTACTCCGGATCCTTATCCCGCTCTGAAAATCTTCAGCTACCACTCCCCTCAACTAAACTATAGGGTATCCTTTATGGTTGACGCTCAACCCTACACTCGAGAAGAAAGAAAAATGAAAACTGAATCTCGACTAGAGCTTATCACAAAATTAACTCGGAAATGCTCCTGTTCCGAGTGATTCCGGTGTGCTTCAACAACTGGGGGAGTGCATCTATATATAGGAGTGAAATAGAGGTGAAAAGAGGTAAAATTTCTATGTGGGACATTGAAAAACGTCATTATGCCTTCAACACCCCCGTGTCGCGTGTCTCCAACACGCCCAAAGACTGTTTTTAGCTTCTTCAACACGCCCTAAGCCCGTGTTGAGCTTCTTCAACACGCCCATGTTGAGAAAAAATTGTAATTTAGTCCCCGATTTCTTCATTTCTTCAATTTTGGTCCCTGAAACTTCTTAAATCGAAAACAGAAAGAATTTGAGTAATTTCCATTCAATTAAATCAAATTAACTCCATAATTAACTCAAATTGAACACAATTAATGTATAAAAACACGATATAAAATCGAGTTATCAATAGGTCAAAAGGTAGGATCGATGTTTAGCTTGTTCTCGGCGACCATGGTATCGATGTCCGGCATATCTTTTGTTTCGCAGGCGAATTTCGAAATGTGATCCTTCAAAAATTGGATCAACCCGAACTTTTGCTACTCTGGTACTTCGATGCCTATTTTTATTTTTTGGTCGGGGTAGGCATCATTAATTAACAGTTCTTCAAAACATTCCGATTTCTTCTCCCCTTCGACCACATGAATTATATCTTTTTCTATCGGTCTTTGGATCCTTCTATCAATAGTTGATAGAAGTTCTGCTCGGAATTGGTTCGCAATTTGGACTTCGTCTACTTCCATTGGCTCTTCGCAGATCATTCCAATGTCCATAGACATCGAAGTGTGATCTTCTCCAACGTCTTCTTCCATTGGCTCTTCCGCCTGTTGCTCCGATGCTTCGCAGATCATTCCAATGTCCATAGACGTCGAAATGTGATCTTCTTCATCTTTTGCTTTACGAATTGTCAGCAGATAATCCAAGATTGATTTTGGATTGCTTAGGATAAGCCCTACTCCATTCTTTGTAGGAAATTTGACCTGTTGGTGTGATATGGAGATCACTAGGTTAAACGCCGCGAGAGATGGGATTCCGAGTATTGCATTGTAGCTGGAATCGATGTCAACCACGTAGAATTTCACCTTCTCGGTCCTCATCCTCTCTCCAGTCCCCATGGTGACGTCAAGTTTGATGGCTCCCTTCACAAGGATTTTATGTTGAGTAAATCCTTCGAGGACCATCGAGCTTGGCTGGAGCCGATGATCATTGAGTCATATCTCTTTGAAGCACTTGTGGTACAAGATATTTCTTGTAGCCCCAGTGTCAACAAGGATTCTCTTCACTCTGCAGTTCTCTATGCCTTCTTTCGTCATCGGGGCATCAATCACCATCGGGCTGGTCTTCCGCTCAACTGTTGGGGCCGGTTCTGTCCTTGAAAAGGTGATAGTTTCTCTCTCTTCATATTCGTACTCGGGAATCGTGTATTCTTTCTTCAGCAGATGAATTTGTCTCCTGATTTGCGTCAACGACGGTGTTTAAAAGTTGATCACATTGATTATTCTTTCGTTGTTCCGCCTCGGCTCTCCCGCGGGTCCTCCTGCGACATACTCTCTCGGATTCCCTTCCCTTTTCGGTTGTATGCAATTCTCAGTCAAATGGCCGCAATCTTTATAGGAGGCGCAGTACTTCGACCTATCCCGGGTCTCTAGTGTGTGGGGATTCAGCGGTACTGGGTCGCCGATAACGCTAAATTTGGTAATGTTTTGGAAGGGTATTTGTGCATAATTGTTGAGGTTTATTAGAGTAAATTGAGATAAATATGTTAATTGTGCACTTAATTGTGATAATTCTGTTTTCAGGGAGTTTGTGGAATCAATTGATAAAAAGAGCGAAGTTTAGGGACTAAATATGCAATTTCCGGAAAGATTTACACAACCAGCCCAGGAACACGCGCTCAGTCCAAGAACACGCCCTTACAAGCCATTGAACACGCCCTGCCAAGCCACAGAACACGTGCTCGGTTCAAGAACACGGCCAGACGGAAGGAATAACACGGCCGGAGTCAACACGCGCTCGGTGATGAAACCGTCCACCGAGCCCGTGTTGCGTATACACCGAGCGCGGTGTTTGGCGCCTGCTCCGAGATTTTAGTGATTTTTGTGTAAAATTACTATTTTACCCCTGTTTTGGTTATCTATAAATATTGGGATTAATGAAGGTTGGATTAAGTTGGGATTAGGCTGAATTGTTAAGTGATTGTGAAGGTTTGGTAGAACTTAGAGAGAGATCTATACTTTGATTTTCCAATTTTCTTAGAGATCACTCTCTACTTGTTGTAGTATTGAGTATCTTGGGATTAATTTGGTGAGTTTGCCTCGATCCGTAAGGAAATTTACTGAATATATTCTAGGGTATTTGGGCTACACAAATTGAAGATCCAAGTTGAAGAAGCAAAGAAGAATCAAGAGAAGGAGTTGAAGAGGAAGAAGGTTTAATGTCTATGTTTCACTTTCCCCTTTTCTTCTATTATTCCTTGTTATTCTTTGTAATTAGTTAACCAACCTTAGGAATTCTCATTTCTACATTTCTTATAGGTAGATTTGGTTGGTTTTATTTTACAAATTACTTGAGATATTGTGATGTTCTTGGATTGAATGATTGTGGTTTTATTGATTCAAATTGTAATTTCATTGATGACTTTAGATCTGAATTTTATCTTTAGCACAAGCTTTGATTTGAGATTGTGGTTTCGAATTAACACTAATTGTTAGGCCGGACCTTGGATATACGATTAGTGCCAAGTTAATGTGATTAGTTTCCTATCGATGGACCGGACCTTGGATGATTGATAGGAGATATAGTTGTGTTAATATTCAAGTGTTCTTAATCTAGGAATTTCTTGCCACGATCCGTATGGAAGAGATTCTACTTTAGACTTGAATTTGGTGGAGCTATGATACTAGATCCAAGATTATCCTATACTTGGTATTTTGTATCCTCTTATCTCACCTATATTTTACAAAGAATTCCTCCCAACCTTTTTACTTGCTTTGTTCCTTACATTGTTCTTTACTTTGCTTTCTAGGATTTAGAATTCAATCTTATCATTCTTGATATTGGTTGATTTACTTGTTGAATGATCCTTATTCACAAATCATATTCATAATTAGTTTGATTATATTTTCCACACTAGAATTTAATAGAAGTCTTAGGGAAAAACGATTTTTATAAATTTAAAATCTGAATACCACCTTATTTACTAAACTATTTCGATAGGTGCTCTGCCTAATTGAGTTATTTTATTAAGTGACAAACCTATTTTAATCATAAAGACTCTTATTATTTTAGTACTATTTATTCGATTATTTATATTATTTATATTAATATTTTATAACTCAAAATAACACATCGATTTTTGGCGCCGTTGCCGGGGAATCCTATTAATTTTCGTGATGTTTTTCCTCTAAGTTCGTTTGTAATTTTTGGGAAAAATTTTCATCAACGGTGTGAAATTTATAACGAATTAATTTTGATATGATTTGTTTTATGATATCATTCTCAAGTAACTTTTACTTTTCATGTCTAATTCTTAGCATATCTTTTATCTCTTTGATAGATCTTGGATATTTGATAGATCGATTTTAATTCAATTAGTTTAGATGTTTCTTTTTCATTTGTTTCTTATTCTTAGTTGAGTAGTTTTCTTTTGTTACTTGTATTTTGTTTCTCTTGCTTTCATATTGATTTGTTTTTCTTAGAATTTCTTTTGCTTAGATTATAGATTTTTGGATTTAGATCTTAGGTTAGATGATTTAGTAACATGATTTTTTAGGTTTAGTTAGTGTTTTGGTTAGTTTAGATCCCTTAGGTAAACTTTTACTTAGAGATTTTGGTTAGATATAGCTTAGATATTTTGGATTTAGGTTAACTTTAGTTGATCTAGATTTTATAGCTTAGTTAGTTTAGTATTTTAGATTAGGTTAGCTTTTGATTCTTTAGATCCTTATCCTTTAGAATAACTTAGATCTTTAGGTTTAACATCTTAGTTTGATCTTTAGTTTAGAATTTTTAGATCTAATTGTTTTCCTACTTTCTAACTTGACTTAGTTGTTCAAATCTTTTCTAACTTGATCTAACTAGTTCTTAGGTTTGGTTAGTATTAGATTTAACTAGTTTTCTAACTTGACTCTTTCTTTGATTGATTTCTATTTCATGTTCTTAGATGTATTTTCATGATTTTTGATAGTTGTTATAGATTTTATCTTGATTTTTAGGTATTATGTTAGAGTAGTTTAGTTTACTTCTCTTCTTAACCTTAGTCTCATTTACTTGTCATTTACTTGTTTTGCATTTTCTTTAGTTGTCTTACATTTCTTAGTTAGTTTTGCATGTTCTTATCATTTCATCTTCATTCCTTTATTTTTTTTAAGAGCTTTCTAGTTTAGTTAGCATTCTAATAATATCTTCAATTCATGAAGACTATTATCTAGATACTTACTTTTGTTAGGAATTGATGTTATATGTTTTTCTTATTCTCTATCTTTTATTTGTTAGCCTTACCTTGCATTTGATATAAGTTTTGGTATAGCTTTTCTTGTACGTTCTTCTTTTGAAATTTATGTTAGATTTTGCATGTAGTAGATTTTTCAATAAAAGGTCACCATTGATATTTTTAGATTTGCATCTTTAGGAATTTATCTAGTAATCTTTGATTTGTTTAGGTAATAAATATGTATAGCCTTTTTGTTGAAAAGTAAGCATTCTTAGAAACTAATTCTAAGAAATGCTAGTTTAGTGACCAACATTTTTAGTTTAGTTATTTAATTCACTTCATTAGCTTCGTTACATTTCATTTTCAGATTTCAAGTATGCTATATTGATTGTTTTTTAATATGATTTAATTAGTTTGCATGTTTTGTTTCTATTTGCAATTGATTTAATATACTCGTATGAATATGCATATGATGTTTTGTCTCATATTATGTTGAATTCCAGTAGTTAGTTTTGTGCTTGCATGAATTTGCTGTTCTTTGTTTTCCTTTACTTAGCATATGTTTTAGTTGTTTTGATGGTTTCACCAAACTGCATATTATTTTGTAGTAGTACAGTTTGCATAGCTTTTACTTAGGTATAGTTTGCATGGTGATTTAGGTAAATATTATTACATGGATTTCTCCTTAATTTCTGCATTCCAGTAGTTAGAATTAGGTTATTATGTTCTAATAGGTTAGTACTGCATGTTTTGTTTTTATAATTTGCATTTGCATGCTTTTGCATTGCTTATATATTTATGTAGGTATTATTAATTGCAGCTTGATCTTTCAGTAGTTTTCTTTTTGCATATACTTTATTATAGGAATAGATGTATATATATATTTTGTATCCTCATTTCCAGTAGGTAGAAGTTTGTTCTTTGTTTTCTTTGATTTTGCATGGTTAATTTAGTTAGCAAATGCATGATTTTCCTTGTTCTTATTTTCATTTTCCAGTAGGTTAGTGTATGGTTTCTTTTGTAAATTCAGTTTTTGCATGATATTGTAAATAATGGTATATAGATTTGTTAGTTGTTGTAATTGCATTTCTTTTTGTTCTTCATGAATAGCATATAGTTTGTATGTATTTGTTTCACTTCTTTCATATAGACACTTTGCATGATCAATTAGAAAATTCAAATGCATGAACTTATTGTTCTATTTTCCAGTAGCTAGATGTTTTTGTATGTTTTTGTACACTGCATTTTCAGTGAAAAATTCTTGTGGGCAGTCCAGTAACATTTGGTTTGCACTGCTGCTGAAATTTTTAATCCAGAAATTTGTGGTATGCTTGATTTTGTTCAGTTTTTGTTGAAATTTTGGGCAGTACAGTGGCAGAATTTTTACATAACTGCTGCCTTATATTTAATCCAGTAGTTGTTACATGTTTTGTTCTGTTTTTGTGTAAAATTTCAGTGAGTTTTCTTCAATGTTTTTGATGAAAGTGCCCAGAAATTTGTGAGTTACAATTTGTTTTGGTCATTCTGAAAATTTCAGCATATGTTTTCCTCTGTTTTGCAGAGAAATCCAGTAGCTATAAAGGTTAATTCCTCTGTTTTATTCAAAATTCCAGTAGCTAATTATTGTGTATCTCTGTATTTTTCCTTTGTTTTGTACAAATTCCAGAACTGGAATTTCACTTTCCCCTGCTCTCTCCCCTGTTTTTGCATTACCCGAGAGCATGCAAATTTTCCTTCTCAATTTTATTTCTTCAAATTTTCGTTCAGATTCCTTTTGCATTCCATTTCTTTTCTATTTCTTTTCCTTTTCTATTCAATTTTGCATGCTTATCAAATCTTTTCATTTCCTTCTCCATTTTTATTTCTTTCAAACTTCTTTCTTTCTTTTACATTTCATTCCATACTTATTTATCATTCTTTTATTCTTTCATTCTTTTTCTTCTTTCTTCCTTTCAATTAATTTAATTCATTTTCTTTTCCTTATTTTTTTTATTAGATTAGCATTATTTAATAATCTTATATTTTATTTCCTTTTATCCTTACTAATCTCTCTTTTCTTGTTTTGTAGGTAATGTGATTTATTTATCTTGTTTTCTTTTAATTTCTTTACTAGATCGTTTGTAGTAGGACATTTTTAATCTTGTAATTTCTTTCTTTCTTTGTTTTGTTGTATTATATCCTTCTTGATTGTTTGTTGAAGGTAATACAGGAATCAATAGGCTTCGCTACAAAACTTGAAAATGCAAGTGAGACAATTGTCCAGGCAATTTTCAGAACGAGCAAAAATGATTACTCCCTAATAGCACCGAACATAATTCCATCAAATAAATCGAAAGATGAGGTTATTAGGGAGGACAAAGCGAGCCTTATAAAAGTCATTGAAGAAGGAAGAAGCTCCTAAGAAAGGAACAAAATAAGTTCCAAGCATGCTTGCTCGGAAACAAGATTTGTCTTTCTTCCCTTTCCTTTTACCACTTTTATCGAGTCATACTTGGTTTTTGGTGTTCAATTATTGTCTATATCACTTTCTTAGTCCCGGATGTTCCGGATAGAGTTTATTTGTTTTATTTACTCACTTTTTAGATGATTTTATTTGTTTTTACTTGGTTATGTACTATTTGATTTATTTAGATTTATATGATTATCTTTTGTGTTCATAGTTTACTTTCCCGTTTTGAATATAATTTTCTTGTTTTTATTTTTCTAGTTTTTTCACACTTATTCCCGTTTTGTATTTATAGTTTTCTCGCACTTATTTATTTTTCAAATAAGTTGTGGGGTATTCGCTTTTTACACCGAGGACAGTGCAATTTTCAAGTTGTGGGGTAGGTGTGTGTTCTCGTTTTATCTCAATTTTCAAATATTTTCAAAAAAAAATTTGCTTAATTTTTCAAATTTTTCAAAATGATTAGTTTACTTGAAAAGATTATTTTGTGAACTTTGTTTTAGAATTTGATTTGCTTAGCCGATGATAGATATCGGTTGTTGATTGTTGAAAGTCTCGAGATTTGATTTAGTTCATTTTGTTGATACTTGATACGAGCATGATTATAGGAAATTCCTGAAACTCTTTTGACACAGCTATTTTTGGTTGGTTGTTCCGATTAGTGGACTACTTTTGGACATTTATTTGAATAGTATTAAGTCTTTTGGGAATGGAAATAACTTGCGTTATCACTTGAAAAATTCTTTGAGAGACTTGCCACACTTTTATTAATTTTCGTTGAATAAATTGTTGAATAAAAGGTTATTTGCATGTATCCTTTGCTACTTGAGCACCACTTCTTATGGGAATTGAATGCCCGGTGCCCTAAGGTCCTCGGGATCCGGGAGTCATCGGAGTGGAACTCGTTACAAGGGTAGTTAAAGTTGATATTGTTAAGCAAACAATAAAAACCTTGAATAAAAGAGAATAAATTGAATAAAAATTTACTTTTGAATAAGTGGCTTGTTTCTTGAGATTTGATTGTGATTATGTCTCGTTGTTGAAGTTTTCGATCGACCGAACCACTATTTGAGTAATTTGCTTCGGGAAGAAATTTGCTATTTGGATCACTAATTGAGATAGAGCACACACTGCACTCGGGATGATTTTATGATCGTTTTTCGTAATTAAGTTGAAAATGATTTGTTCAATTTTGTATTTCTTGATTTAAACATGAAAACACTTGATGAGGCATAGAAGTGAATCATTCTTTAAACACTTTGTTTATGAGATCTTTGAAAAGTAAACTAGTTAGTTTGAATTCTTTGAGAAAACATTTATGCACTTCTCTTCAATGATTTGTTTGATTCAAATTCCTTCTTTGATTTGCTTGAGGACAAGCAAAGGTTAAGTTGTGGGGTATTATGATAACGCTAAATTTGGTAATGTTTTGGAAGGGTATTTGTGCATAATTGTTGAGGTTTATTAGAGTAAATTGAGATAAATATGTTAATTGTGCACTTAATTGTGATAATTCTGTTTTCGGGGAGTTTGTGGAGTCAATTGATAAAAAGAGCGAAGTTTAGGGACTAAATATGCAATTTCTGGAAAGATTTACACAACCAGCCCAGGAACACGCGCTCAGTCCAAGAACACGCCCTTACAAGCCATTGAACACGCCCTGCCAAGCCACGGAACACGTGCTCGGTTCAAGAACACGGCCAGACGAGAAGGGAATAACACGGCCCGAGTCAACACGCGCGCTCGGTGATGAAACCGTCACCGAGCCCGTGTTGCGTATAACACCGTGCGCGTGTTTGGCGCGCTTGTTCCGGTTTTTGGTTTTTTTGTGTAAAATTACTATTTTACCCCTGTTTTGGTTATCTATAAATATTGGGATTTTTACCATTAATGAAGGTTGGATTAATTTGTGATTAGGCTGAATTGTTAAGTGATTGTGAAGGTTTGGTAGAACTTAGAGAGAGATCTATACTTTGATTTTCCAATTTTCTTAGAGATCACTCTCTACTTGTTGTAGTATTGAGTATATTGGGATTAATTTGGTGAGTTTGCCTCGATCCGTAAGGAAATTTACTGAATATATTCTAGGGTATTTGGGCTACACAAATTGAAGATCCAAGTTGAAGAAGCAAAGAAGAATCAAGAGAAGGAGTTGAAGAGGAAGAAGGTTTAATGTCTATGTTTCACTTTCCCCTTTTCTTCTATTATTCCTTGTTATTCTTTGTAATTAGTTAACCAACCTTAGGAATTCTCATTTCTACATTTCTTATAGGTAGATTTGGTTGGTTTTATTTTACAAATTACTTGAGATATTGTGATGTTCTTGGATTGAATGATTGTGGTTTTATTGATTCAAATTGCAATTTCATTGATGACTTTAGATCTGAATTTTATCTTTAGCACAAGCTTTGATTTGAGATTGTGGTTTCGAATTAACACTAATTGTTAGGCCGGACCTTGGATATACGATTAGTGCCAAGTTAATGTGATTAGTTTCCTATCGATGGACCGGACCTTGGATGATTGATAGGAGATATAGTTGTGTTAATATTCAAGTGTTCTTAATCTAGGAATTTCTTGCCACGATCCGTATGGAAGAGATTCTACTTTAGACTTGAATTTGGTGGAGCTATGATACTAGATCCAAGATTATCCTATACTTGGTATTTTGTATCCTCTTATCTCACCTATATTTTACAAAGAATTCCTCCCAACCTTTTTACTTGCTTTGTTCCTTACATTGTTCTTTACTTTGCTTTCTAGGATTTAGAATTCAATCTTATCATTCTTGATATTGGTTGATTTACTTGTTGAATGATCCTTATTCACAAATCATATTCATAATTAGTTTGATTATATTTTCCACACTAGAATTTAATAGAAGTCTTAGGGAAAAAGAGATTTTTATAAATTTAAAATCTGAATACCACCTTATTTACTAAACTATTTCGATAGGTGCTCTGCCTAATTGAGTTATTTTATTAAGTGACAAACCTATTTTAATCATAAAGACTCTTATTATTTTAGTACTATTTATTCGATTATTTATATTATTTATATTAATATTTTATAACTCAAAATAACATATCAGTCGCTGACCCCATACTTCTCTTTAATCACCGAGATAAGACTCTCCTTCGTTACTCGCAGCGGAGTGAAGGTATTTGGCCCCTTATTTTTATTTGGACTAAAGCTTTTCTTCTTCTCGAAGCCAATTCCCTGTTCTTTCTTTGTTGACGCTTCGCCCGCTTTCTCTTTGCCCTTCAAAGGGACTTCCTGTGCACTTTCTTCGGCGAGGGCGACTTGTCGTGCCACATTGAACATTTCCCCAATCGTTTGTAGCTTCCTTAGCTGCAACTCCGTATACAGACATCCTAGATCTGAATCCTCCTTCGAAGCATGTGATGACTGTATCCCGACTCGGTCCTTCAATCTCTTCGTAGGTTTTCTTAAACCTCTCGAGATACGCCAAGAGGGTTTCACCCTCTCGCTGCTTTATGTTGGCTAAGTCTCTCCTGGTTTTCGGTATGGATCCAGTCGTGCTGAATTTGTCCAAGAATTACTTTTCCGGGGTTGACCATGAGACGATGGAACTTGGGTGCAGCGAAGTGAACCGGGTCGGTGCTTTGTCCGACACTGGAGAAGGCCTTGCAAAGTACTGCTTCATCATTAGTTACCCAGCCCCATGGCGGACTTGTACCTGCACATATGTTCAAGCAGCCTTGTGTGTCCGGAGTAGAGCACGAACTGCGGAATTTTGAGAAAAGTGTTAGGAGCCACATCCTGGATCCATTTTGTGAATGGTCCGATTTCTATTGACCGCGATTTCTTCTCGAATAAAGCGCGTCAGGTCGGTTCAGGTGACTTTCTCCTGGTCCGATCGGGGGACCGGTTGTTTCGTGTTCTCTTGTATGTTCCTCCGACCCCTGTTGAGGACGAGAGTAATGGTGATTTTCTCCTACTTCACCGACCGATCTTTCAGCCCGTGAAGTAGGTCTTGGATTTCTGGAAGGTGGGGGTCTTTCCAAGTTTCCCCTTGTTTGTACACTCCTTGACGGCTCGGGCCTTATATTTGAAGGTTGTGCGCAATCCTCGGCAAGGAAGGTTGGTGGGGGCAGATCTTGGTCGTATTCACGAAACTCTGCCCGGAGTTTCAACCATTTTTTGTCTAACTCTTGTTCCCGCGTGAGCCTTGCCACCTCTGCACATAGTCTGTCCACCTCCTCATCCGGGTTGGGCTTAGCTACTTCAGGCTCCCGCCTTGTGTTCAGCCGTTCCCTCAAATCCGAGGTCTGCCGTATGTTGAGGTGTTCCCGCAAGTCCTGTGTACGGACAGAAGGTTTTGGTTCCTGCCGTCCGATCCGTTCTAGGACCGAGCGCCTCTGTCCGGGTGTTTCAGGAACATTAGGCGTGTCATATCTACGGTCGACTAGCCGTGAACTTGAGGGCCTTAAAGACTGTCGCCTAAGATGTCTGTCTTCCGAGTTGCTAGACATGTTTTTTTTAGATGAAGGTTTTTCTCGGACAGAAGAAGAGACAAAGTTTAAAGATATCACTGGCAGCTTTTTGGACAGTGGATATGGGAATATCCGGTAAGAAAGAATCTTTTCCCGTAGCGCGAACCAGACCTGATAATGCAAAAACTTGATCAGTCAACAAGTACTTAATGTGGTGTGACAGCTAGGACGGATTAACCATATAATGATGATTTGGTAGAAGTCGTTGTGGAGCTGTGATGAGATCTCTTGAGCGGTTGATACCTACAAACAAAACTAACGGAGATATTTCTCCGTTAGAACCCCCCGACGATCAAATTAGTCGAATGGATTCAAAGAAATCAAGATTCAACTCTAGTTTACAAACTAAAGTGTCTTCTTGAGAAGAAATAGCAAATAGGGTTTTTGTGCCAACCCCCCCCCCCCCCTCCCCCCCAAAACATCAACCACTTGGAAGAATGTATTTAAGAAGAAAGATAAAGCTGCAAATATGCTTTTTGCTTAAAGTATAAATTTGGAAAGGAAAAAGTCCGATCCCCTAAATGATAAGAGAGTTTGCCTTTTAAAGGCAAACTTTCTTATTATTTAGTGGGATTAGGTTAGGAAATCATTACCTACCTACTCTGCATGTCTGCACAAGCCAAAAGACTATCATTACAACCTTTTTCATATGTCTAATCCCTTGGTTTTCGTGTGTTAGTTGACCAAAAATCTATGGGTCCCGCCACTTACTCATTATATTTAAATAAGAAACTCAATGGGCAGAATATACTTAGAATATTCCTTTTGGCTTTGAAGTCGAAGAGAGTTCATAAAGTTCTCTTCGGTATTTCCACTCATCGCTAGCCTTCTCTTCTATATTTCCACTCATCGCTAGCCTTCTCTTCGATAAGGGGCCCATTGGCTATCTACGGAGTTTCGGTTGGTCGCCCTGCTCTGCGTTTTGTCCAACTGTCTGACTCCTCGTTAAGCCTTGCTTCAATTTGATCTTAATTCGTTGTTGACCGGATTAAGACCATGCTGATTTTGACTTTGTCCACGTGACATAATTTCCTTTCAATCAGTAACAAGAATAAGCCGGAGAAAGTCTTTATTTTGCATGAGCAAACTACCCTCCCTCATGCAGTGAACCCCCAAAGTAGATACAACATGCTCTGAATACATTCTTTAAGCCCTCCAACTTCCTATATAATATCAACCAATTCAAGCACTGGACTCTGCTCTGCCCAGCATCGCTGTTTTTTTTTTCTTTTTTTTTCCTATTTTAATTAATTAGTTCTTTGGTAGGTGAAAGATTAAAAAAAGAAATCATGGCACAATATAAAGAGGCATCATGGATTATCATTCTAATGTTTCTGTTGTGCCATGGCTTTTATGCAGACTGTGCATCTGTTCAGGCTGCAATTAGGGGAAGAAAGACTTTAGGTATTGATACCACCACAGACACAGAGGCTGCCCCTGTTGGATTGACTGCTAGTAATGGCTGCAATGAAGGTTGGAACAACTGCAGAAACACTGGATACGGTGGTGGCTCTCATGAAGGAAGCAATGGCGGTGATGGATCAGGTTACGACTCAGGTGGTTATGGAGGAGGAGGCAGTGGCGGTGATGGATACAGTAAAGGCGGTGTCAGTCGAAGCATAGGTAGAGGATGGGGAAGTATTGGAAGTGGGCAAGCTGGAGGATATGGAAGACCTGGTTATGGCAGTGGTGGTGGCAAGGGTGACAACTATGGAGGAAATGGTCCATAAGAACATAACCTACAAAAAATTACTGCAATAAAGCTAGAATAGAATAAGGATGATTATGATCTCCAGTCTCTCTCTCTCTATATATATATTATCACCTGTAAATCTTCTGGAAAGCTTTTGCTATGTAGTCAAGATTTTACGCTAGACAAAACACAAATACTTCTTTAAAAAATATCTCTGTAAAACAAACCAAGCATCCAGAAGTCCCAATAACCAATAACAAATATGTGAAAAGATATATATTAAAACATTCAAGCAGAAAGCAATCGTTGTGCAGATGTTTATTATGTACAAATAAATGTATCTGTGCATGATGAAATTAGAAAAATATTAAAAAAGAAATTAACTAAAAAAACTAAGTAACGAATCTGAGTTCTTAAACACACACACTAGTTGCTTGGAAGGTAGTAGATCAGCTTCCTAATCACAACCGAACTCAGAAGGAAAGCACGGTCGTAATGAATTCAAGCCATTCATCGTGTTCTTCAACCCAATATCTGCAAAAATTGACCAGCAGCATATTCAGGAATTAACAAAGTTATAATTAGCATCTCACTGATAATGCTTAAGAAGTAGTTCGCAGTGAAAATATGAAGATCCAAATATTGCAAGATATTGTTAACAGAATTAAACGTCTGAATCTGAATATTTCATCCATGTATTGTCAGTAGATAACAACAGATGACCCAGTCATATGAACACATGGAAAAGAGGACAAGGACTTGTTAAGAGAAAGATATCTTTAAGGAGCAAAGACAAGCAGGTAAAGCAAGAATAAAAATTCTAGTTATAATATAATTCTTTCTGCATTTCTATATTTTTAAGAATGGGGTTACTGTTCAATATGTTCTACAAAGGACAACTACACGCTTTGCCTACAGTATGCCCAGAATGAAGATGGTCCTAAAAGTCATTTTCTTATCTGTAATTAGACTAAGCAGATAAATATGATTCTTAAACACAAATTAAAAATAAATAAATAAATTAGAAAGATTAGTATGATTCAACTGTCCTAAATATCTGGCATGGCAATGCCATAAGTTGAACAATTAATGCACTAAGAGATCTAGTGGATACATGCAAATCTATGTAGTAATTTGCAAATCTAATGTATTCTTCGACGAGAATTTACTAGGAGTTATTTGTCAATATTAATTCTCCATACAGTGGATGAATGAATGAAAAAATAGATATATATATATATATAGAGAGAGAGAGAGAAGGGGGGAAACACAAACAGCAGGAAGAGCATAAAAAAACATATTCAATTATACCTCTTTTGTGGATTTTGCCACACTAGATAAAGGGCCTCCGTCAGTGAGAGTTTTCTGTTCCAGTTCAAGTGTCCTACCAAAAAAGCACACATACACCAAAAAAAAAAAAAAAAAAAAAAAAAAAAAAATTAAGCGCATAGAGACCAGGGCAAAGTCTTTCCAGGGGCGAAAGAACCATGATTTACCTTTCGTCTCCAGCATCACCTTGAACGTTCTCAAGAAGTGCTTTCTCGGTGTCTGGACTTCCAGTTGACTTACTTCCTATGAACTCTTGCTTTCCATCGTCCTGAAAATTAAATATTTGGAACATGAATAATCTGGGAATCTCGATCATTGCAGAACTTCAAATTCAATACAAGAAATACTTACAACAGAAGAATCTTGCATCCAGCCAGGATCTGTATCCGATAAAAGCTTGATATATTGCTCCATTGCAACCTCTGGACTCATGCTCCCCAATCTTTGCCACGCATTCCTTGCACAATGGAATTAGCGCCCTCCATCACTCACATGTAGCAAGCAGCTTTCAACCCTGTTATGTAACTAGCAATCAAACTACACCTTGAAAGTTGTTTACCTTTTGCCCTAAGGTGATCATTTACATTGTGTCCATCTTTTTAGCTTATTATAATGCTTATAGCAATAGCCAACCACTAGCATTTTCCAGGAAGAGCCATTTCACTAGAGAAATTGCTAAGGAAAAACCATATAACATGCCTAATTGAGAAAAGACAGTATTTTATTTCTCATTTCTGCAGCCAACAACCTATGGTCAAAAGCTAAGGAATTCTATTCTAGAGTTTTTTCTTTCATCTATCCATCCCCCAACACTATATTTAGAAGTAATCATTGAAATAGGCAAAATGCAAATCCATTCAAGTATTAAACAAACAAACAAACAAGCATATATATATATATATATATATATATATATATATATATACACACACAATATCAACATATAAATAGAGTAATGAAATTCCAAACCTCAGAAAAATACTTCATCTGTAAAACGAAATTAAATACCATTTGGCACGGGCAGATATCTTTAGTGCCATGGGTTGAGGTTCATGGCAGGGTCCATCGAGTGCAACTCTATGAAGTCCATACAACTGCATCTGCACATCGTTTCCTAAATTTGCCATCTGATCATCCTTTCCTCTTCCCCCCATACTCAACAAAATTCACAGCTTCAACGAACACTTTTTCCAACTCACTACTCTCCACTCCTTCCCAATCATCATCTTCATCATCACCAATATTCATTTTACCTAATCCTTCTTCTTCCACCGTTTCAACTTCATCATCACCACCGTGTGCCATTTCTACCTCATTCTGACCATCTAGGACCAAATCCTCAGATGACTTATCCAAAACCTCTGCACTCTGAATGTTTGATTCCATAGTCTCTCCTGCCAATGCCTCTCCCAATAATCTGGTTTCCCTAATTCTAGCCTTTTGATCAGTGACAATATCACCGTTTTTCACCGATTCCATTGCAGCCACACAATCAAATTCTCCAACATCCAAAGCATTCAAACAATCGGCCAACACAGTTTTTTCTCCGCCAACTTCTTTTTTATCCAACAACAATCCCGCGTTTTGTTCATCACCGTCGCCTTTTACCACCTCCATTAGCAAATTTACATCATCGCATTCTTTAACTGATTCCTCAGAGCAGAGCAAGACTTCTTCAGATTCTGTTTTAACTACCACGCCTTCGCTTCCAAATTTATGATCCCCCTCAGAGAAATTATCCAAAAGTTCAACTTTTTCTGATAGCTTTACATGAGATAATTTAAAATCTTTAATAATGGGTTCTTCAGCAACCTCAAAGTGATCAATATTTTTAACCATAACATCATCCGCAAACTTTACCCTTTTCTTGCTTTTACCACTCTTCTTTTTCTTCTTCTTTGCCTCCTCCACCACCTTATTATGGTCAGTCTTTTCCTCTGTGTCAGTCATAACAATTGCAAACGCAAAACAAATTACGACAGCTAAAATAGCTGTAACAAATAGTTCTTGCAACCACTCCATCAAAAAAAAGAAAAAAAAAAAAAAAGATTAATGATTTTTACACCCCCAGAAAAAAAGGAAAAAAAAAAAAAAATTATGATCAGAAGAACAAACCTCAGGAGGATAAGGAAGTAGAAAGAATAAAAAAGAAGGAATTAGATTTTATCAGTTTAAATAGAATTATGAAAATTGTACTATGAAATTGAGTACTGAGTCACCAAAACTCAAAAAGGGGATAATTGCAGAGCAGAGCAAAGCATATTCTCTTTTCTCTCTATTTAAAAAAAAAAAAAAAACTATTTTTTTCTTTTTCGGCTCTGAAATTTTTTTCTCGTGTTTTCTTTTATATATATATATATATATTGTGGGACCTACGTTTGGTGATGTTGGCTCATTCATTGGTAACGAATGATGAAAAGTGCCTAAACGTCGAACGGAACTGGTGGGAATCAAGTGACCTCTTCCACACGCTTCCTCCAATGCACCCTTTTCTTATTGATGTTGAGTCCAATTAAATTTCCTTTAATGGTGAAAATCTATTAATATCTATAAACTAAATTGATAGAATTAATAAAAGTTTGGAATTTGATAATCATGCAAATTTTTATTTTTCCTATTTTGTGTATTAATTTAATACTAATAATTATTGAAAATCATTATATAAATAATTAATTATTCGTAAAAATTAATGTTAAGGAATTTATGAAGGAAACCTTTAATACTAAAACACAGTGCTCAAATATAATACAAAATTGGAGATCAAATATAATACATATACATGGTGGAACAGGAGGGGTGGAGATCAATCGGTTAGAGCAAAACTGGATCGGTGTTTTGGCAACTCTCCTTTCCGTCAATTCCAAATGCATTGCTCTGTTCTAACTTCACCTATGGTAACATCGGATCACCATGCTCTTAATTTAATTTTACAACGACAATCTCAGGAATGGCAGCAACAACGTTTACCCCGCATGGAACCGTGGTGGTTTGGATACTCGGAATGTAATAATTTAGTAGAGACACTGTGGAGATGTGATAATACTTTGAGTCCAGCATCCATTCTAGCTTCGCTAGAAGAACTTAAGGCTTCAATGATGCTCTGGAGTAGACGGACTTTTGGTACTATTCCTAAGGAAATAAAGAAAGTGAGGCAGCAATTATTAAAGCTTGAGAACACTGGGGGTGACGAACAAGAAATTAAACGACTCCATACTCATCTTGGGGAGTTGGTGGAGGCGGAATGTGGACATTGGCAACAAAGATCACGATCAAATTGGCTGTCACATGGTGATCGCAACACTGCTTACTTTCACCATCATGCGAATCATAGGAACAGGCGCAATCGTATTCAAAGAATTTGTGATTCAAATGGTGTCGTTGTTACTAAACAACGTGATATAGCTACTGCAGCAGTGACATTTTTTTCCTCCCTTTTCACGGCTGAATTGAATGGAGTGGATTATGATTCATCATTCATTGGAATTAATTTTACACGGATCTCTCGGGAGGACTACACAGCCCTGGATAGAGCATTTACACGTGAGGAAATTTGGGTAGCCCTCAATTCTATGCATCCAACGAAGGCGCCCGGGCCGGATGGTGTTCATGCAAAGTTTTACCAAACTCACTGGAAAACTGTTGGCCCAACCGTCTCAACCATGATTCTAAGTTGCCTAAATGGAGGTACTTCTATTGTTGATTTAAATGACACATATATTGCACTTATTCCAAAAATAAAGACGCCAAATTCTATGGCAGAATTTAGGCCAATCAGTTTATGCAATGTGGTGTACAAACTCATATCAAAGGTGCTAGTGAATCGTATTAAACCTATTTTGAATGGCATCATTGGAGAATTCCAAAGTGCCTTTGTAAGTAATAGGTTGATTACGGATAATATCATTATAGCAACGGAGGTGTATCACTGGCTACAAACAAGAACTAAACGTGATCCTTCGAGTGCCTATGCTATTAAAATAGATATGAGCAAGGCCTATGATCATGTGGAATGGCCTTATTTGAGATGGGTGCTTCAGAAAATGGGTTTTCCTCCCGGATTGGTTGGACTGATAATGCAGTGTGTAACTTGTCGTTGTGGGGGTTCTTATTAATGGAGAACCCTCGAATATTTTTAGACCTACACGGGGTATTCGTCAAGGTGATCCGTTGTCTCCATACCTGTTTATTCTATGTGCGGAAGGCTTCTCTTATCTTATACAACATGCTGTATCTCGGGGTTTGTGGCATGGAATCCAAATGGGTGTCAATGCGCCCATACTCTCTCATTTGTTTTTTGCAGATGATTGTCTTTTATTTATGAAGGACTCTGTTGATAGTTTGCATACCCTTCGGACTGTTATTGCTAAATATGAGAGAGCTTCCGGACAGAAGATTAACATTACTAAATCATCTATTTTCTTCTCCAACAATATGTCCGCTAGGCGACGGGATGAATTGGCTTGTTTGGTGGGGATGAGATTATGTAATGGTACGGGGACATATTTGGGTCTTCCTTTCTTGCTTGGAAAATCAAAAAAGGAGATCTTTTCTTACCTGAAGGACAGAATTTGGAAGAAAACTCATGGATGGAAAGAAAAGCTTCTATCCCGGGGGGGAAAAGAGGTGTTGATTAAAGCTGCACTTCAAGCCATCCCAAGTTATGCAATGTCAGTATTTCGTCTTCCCATGTCTTTATGTAATGACATTCATTCTTTGCTTAGGAGGTTTTGGTGGAGTTCTAAAGAGGAAGGTAAGGGTATATCGTGGGTTGCTTGGGATAAATTATGTCTCCCTAAAAAATGCGGTGGACTGGGTTTTAGAAATCAGCATGTTTTCAACCAAGCTCTCTTAGCCAAACAAGGATGGAGATTACTCAAATTTCCAACTTCCTTATGGGCTAGGGTTAAGAAGGCTAAGTATTACAAAAACACTGATTTTTTGACGGCTAAAAGTGGACAAAGACCCTCTTATACATGGCGTTCAATTCTGTTTGGAAGGGAACTATTATGCAAGGGAATTCGATGGCGTATTGGGGACGGGAAATCAGTCCAGGTATTCCAAGACCCCTGGCTGCCTTCGGATGGATCCTTTTTGCCTATTACTCCTATCGATTTTTAAATTCTCATACAAAGGTGGAGGAGTTAATTGGAAATGGAGTGTGGCGTACAGATCTTTTAAATGTTTTGTTTTGTCGGCGAGACCGGGATCTAATCACTAGTCTACCTATTTGTTCGGAAGGTGAGAAAGATAGTATTGTTTGGCATTATACAAAGAAGGGTTTGTTCACTGTTTCATCAGCGTATCGAGTGGGTGTGCGGAATCAACTAGCTTCGCAGATGATTCAAGAAAATTCTCCTTCATCGGCACAACTTCTCTCGTAAGTTTTTGATCTGTCTATGGGGAATATGGTGTGCACGCAATGAGCTGATATTCACCGGACGTCAGTCACGGCCGGAGCAGACCATCGTCCGATCACTTGCATTGCTCGAACTATACCAAATCGGGGGGGACGCGGTTAAGAATGATACGGGGACACGTTTGGAGCATCCTTCGAGATGGCAACCCCTGAAGGAGTGTGGCTCAAACCGAATGTGGACGATCGTTCTTCCCCCAATAAGGCTGGTTATGGGTTTGTTCTTCGGGATCATAAAGGGACAACAATCAAGTCGGGTGTTTGGACATTTACCTCATGCAACAATGGTGGAACATGCAGAATTGCTTGCAATGTGGAAAAGTTTGGATGCTATCTCTGAACATTGGAATCAGTCTCTTGTTGTTGAGTCCGATTATTTATCTCCTCGGCAAAGGGCTTGCTTATGTAGGTCCAAATCGCCGATGGTGGGTGCGCAGATGAAAAAGTTTAAGCCGTGGTTTGCAGGGAGTGAGGAATGTAGTGATTAGTTCTTGTCCTAGATTGAACAATAACATTGCACACATATTAGCTAGTATAGGCCTTTCTTTATCTATCGGATGTAATTTGGTTTCGATCCTCTCATCCCTTGGTGGCTGATGATTTGCAAGCGGACTGGTTATCTTGTTCCTAATCTAATGGAGTTGTTCTTTTTGGTTTTCAAAAAAAAAAAAAAATAAATAACATAAAAATTATCATCAACATGGGTTCAACACTTTGTCAGACGAAAATATTATAAAAGGGTTTTTTTTTTTTTTTTTTTTTTAGAGGGAATAAAGTTATTTTTTAAAAAATTATTTAATGATGTGAATATTTTTATAATTTTTAAATATTTCTTAAAAATATCAAAATAAATATTTAAGCATATTTTAAATAGTTGCTTGCAAATTTAAATTATAAGTTGATTTTTTATAGGTTAAATTGTAAATAGTAGAATAGATATTAATAACATTCGTTTGATATAATTATTTATATTAGATACACATTCTATATTTGATTTTTTTCACAAAATTTATATAAATATTGTAATATTTTTTTAAAAAAAATTAGGTAGATATATATAAGTGTAATTAATAAATATATATATATATATATATATATTTAAAAGATACAAAGATAAATATAAAAAATATATATATTTTTTAATTTGTAATAAAAATAAATTATATACATCCATAAAGATTGGTTTAATATAAATATATCTATAAAGTTATATTAAAAAAATTACAACTGATGTCAACAAAAACTTTTAATACATAAAATATACATATATCTAGTTTTTAATTTAAATAATATAATATTTATTGAAACTTTTTATTTCAGATTCATTACTTATTCAAATTTTACACAAATTTCATCTAAATATTCAAAAAAAAAAAATGAGAAATGAATTTAATATTATTATTATTTTTTGGTTAAGTGAATGTTTATAAATAAAAATTATAATAGTATAAAAAAATTGTTTTAAATATGCTTTAAAAGTTTCATGTGATTACAATTCTTTTTTTTTAAACAACAATAATGTTTTTATTATATTTATATTTTAATTTTTTTGCATATTCTAAATATTATTATTATTATTATTATATTCAATTAAATCAATCATTTTAAGTATATATTTTAATTTTTAAACATAGAAATGAAAATATAGAAGCGAAAGAAGGAAGAAAAGGAGTGTAGGAAATTAAAACCCGGAAAGGTAGCTAAGCGTCATAAGGGAATATCATTACTTCACAACTCTCCTCCTTTAAGGGGGTTTTCTTTTTTCTTTTTTTTTCTTTTCTTTTCTTTTCAAGTCATCATTAATAGGACTAAATAAAATTTATAAAAAAAAAAAAAAAAAAAAAAAATCTTTTGGTCCAAAACCAATATGCACCAAAAAGATGTTCAAATACATTATCTAAAACCTACCTTATTTAGAGCCTCTAACCTCTGCTTTTCTTTTTTTTTTCCTTTTTCCCTTTCTTTTTTTCTTCTTTTTAAATTCTAATATTTTATTTGTTCAATTAAACTAATTTGGGAAAGAAATATCCAGAAATAAATAAACTAAAAAAATTTTAAAAAAATTAGTAAAAATTAGGGTTTCATTGTAAATGACAATAATACATTATATGAACTACTCTAGCTTCGACTCGAGTTGGGCCATAGAATTTGACTATTACTTGCGGGATGACCTCACTTTAACTCTAACATGACGTTTACAATGAGTATAAAACACTTGATCTCATGTAATATTTACAATGCGTTTTCTCATTGTATCAAACCAAGAGTTTCTTAGAACGTGAATTATAGTGGCTGAAAATTGAAAAAAAAATGACAAGAAGGACTCATTTATCCAATTAAAAATAAAATAGGATCCATAAATCTAATAAAACAAAATCTGATGATTTATTTGTCTAATTAAAAATAATATGGGCAATAAAACAGTCATTTTTTTTTTATCTACATCGAATTTGATATTAGCTCTTTAATAAAAGTGATAAACCACTTCTTTTGTATTTCATCGTGAATGTCAAATAAAAGTTAACATAAAAATAATAATAAAAAATATCTTATCACGAGATATATATTTTTTATTATATATATATAAAAAGAAAAATATCAAATGAGGGTTAATAATAAATAATTATAGAGAATTAATTATGATATTATTATTATTATTATCAATTTTGAAATGATGTTTAATGGATTTTTTATTATGAATAAAAGTCCGAAAGAATTCAATTTTGTGGCTTCGAATTGACCTGATTGATAATGCTTAGTCAGTGAGCTTATCACATTGAATTGCATGTTCTTCATTATGGGAGTGGGGTGGTTCATGCATGTGATATCTTTTCCCTACCAAGAAAATAATAATAATAATAATAAATGAATATTCTTTCTATCTCAAAAAAAAAAAAAAAGAAAAAAATAGTGAGTTTGGTCTCAAATCTTTTTTTCTTTTTTTTTTATAAATATATATAATATTTTTTTCAATTAAATTAATTATTATAAGTTAAGTGTCTCAATAAATTTTTGATAAATTATAGTGAGATCAATGAAAGCAATAAGTAAAGGGAATTGAAAATTTTGAGCCAAAAAAAAAAAAAAAAAAAAAGAAATGTCTAAACCCTACCTAACCAGTTGATACGAATGTGATAAGAATTTGTATTGGTTTAATGTGTGTGCACATGGTGAGCCTTTATTATAAAATTTGTCATCGGCCCACATGTGAGGGAAGTGTTAAAAGAATAAATCTAAATTCATTCTATCAGCTTAAGCTTTTAGAGTGAGTGACAATTTGTTACTTTCTTTAACAGTTTTCACATTAGATCCGATGATTAGGTATTTAAATTTAACAAGTGTCGGTTGCCTTGTGTATTCAGAAAAATTTGCTCAAAAGACAAACTTTATATGTTTCGGTTGTCTTTGAACTAAAAAAGATTTTTTTTTTTTTTTATTTATTTTTTTTTAAAATATACAACAATAATAAAGTAAGAAAACTACTAATATTTGTAACATTTTAGAATTTGTAATGGAAGAAATTTTTGTATAATATCTATATCATATTAGAGATAAAATAAAAGAACAGTAAAATATACAATAAACTTTAGGACGTGTATCAAATAATATATTTAAATTTATTTTATATATTTAATACTCAAAATTTTAATTAATTTGATCCTTATATATTATAATTTTTTTTATAAAACAAATCACCATAATTAGTTTCACAGCCTCACAGGGTGTTTCTCCCAGCAGTCAACTAGAATTAACACCCAAATTTTTCTAAGTATCAAGCACACAACTTTGACACTTGAGGCGAGGAGTTAGTAAGAGATAAAAGATAAACAATACACGAATCAATTAAGGAAATTCACCCAACCTTTCTATATTAACAAATAGTAAGTATTACACAAGTAGAGCTAATCTATGCACAAAGATTGCTCAGCCAACACAACACCAATGATAGAATACAATGTTCACGCCTATTCTATCAAGCTCACGACTGCCTATCTAATGCACCGTTGTTTTCCCAACACTCGACCACCGTCGATCACAATGCACAAACTCGCACACTTGTTGCTCTTCTCGTAACTAGGGTTGGCAGAGATTAGGGCTAACCCTCATGGTCCAAGGCCCGTCTTGGGTCTTCCAAACCTAATACGAGTCCTACTTGAACAAGGACTCCAATTTCCACAGGGACTCGAATATGGAGCATTGTATGTGCCACAATGCTTAGCTCACCGACCACGACGCACATTTAACCCACGCATATATTATTCGGTCCTTATATATATAGTCCAACATCCAACTGACCCCTAATCACATGTCTGCGCCGTCACCATTATGTTGCGCACATCGTCGTCTCACACTTGTTGGGACTGTCCCACGCTCCAGGACAAAGGGTTTCACATACCTCCCCCACTTGAAGTCATCGACATCCTCGTCGATCTTTGCTGCCTCCAGTATTCAACAATGTGATCCTCAAATTGCCAAAGGGTCATTTCTCTTCCCACGTTGCATCAATCTCAGCTTCACCCTTCCAATGCAAAAGAAAGACAGTCCTCTAAATCTTTCTACTCTGCCCCATTGTTCTATGGTCCAGAATTTTCTCCACGAGTTTGTCAAAATGCTCTCAGATTACTGGTGGTGCTCTCCATGATTTCTGCCTTTCATGTTCAAATTCATCTTTGTTAAACTTTTCACATAGCTAACATGAAAAGTATGATGAATTTTCAACCTGTCAGGTAGTTTAAGTCTGTAAGCCACATCACCAACTTTCTTAATCACTTCGAATAGACCATTGGTGTGTGTTTTGAGTGAGTAAAAATGAATATCAAATAAGGCAAATAATCTCACAAAACAGTGTCACAAAATCAAACACAACTAAGGCAGAGTACCTATCCCATGCAGATAGTAACACGGGAGTACCACAATTTTAAATTTATAAATATTGTATCCACAGGAACGTTGGTAACGGCTGGCTAGTTTCTACCAACTATGACAAACTTTAAAGTTCGGGGAATTAGTCCTAGGTGTGCATTCAATTCAGATATGTTTGAGTAAAAGAATAATTAAAACAAGAATGGAAAAAAAATTGACTAAGATCTCTAATGAAGTACGTATGATTAATTAAGTTGAACAATGTTCGAATGTGTAGCTTGCAAGCGGATCTAAGGCAATTATGAATTCGAATTGTCTTACTACCATACCCGAGTTATCTAGAATGATTACCTCAATATGGTGGTTGCAAGTAATTCCTAAACTTTTTTAGATTAGTGATAACGCTAAATTTGATAATGTTTTTGAAGGGTAATTGTGCATAATTGTTGAGGATTATTAGAGTAAATTGAGATAAATATGTTAATTGTGCACTTAATTGTGATATTTCTGTTTCCAGGAAGTTTGTGGAGTCAATTGATCAAAAGAGCGAAGTTCAGGGACTAAATATGCAATTTATGGAAAGATATACACAACCGGCCGGGGACACCGCTCGGTCCAAAGAACAAGGCCATCAAGAAGGGCTGAACACGCCTGCGCCAAGCTATTGAACACGCGCTCGGTGAATGAACACGCCCGACAGAAAGAAAGAACACGCGGAAGAACACGCGCTCCGTGATAAAACATCATGAGCCGGTGTTGCGTATAACACTGAGCCCGTGTTGGTGCTCTGTTCCGAGATTTTAGAGATTTTTTGTGTAAAATTACTATTTTACCCCTGTTTTGGTTATCTATAAATATTGAGATTTTTACCATTATTTGAGGTTGGATAGAGGTTTGATTAGGCTGAATTGCTAAGTAATTGTAAAGGTTTAGTAGAACTTAGAGAGAGATCTATACTTTGATTTTCCAATTTTCTTAGAGATTACTCTCTACTTGCTGTAGTATTGAGTATCTTGGGATTAATTTGGTAGGTTTGCCTCGATCCGTAAGGAAATCTCTTGAATATATTCTAGGGTATTTGGGCTACACAAATTGAAGATCCAAGTTGAAGAAGCAAAGAAGAATCAAGAGAAGGAGTTGAAGAGGAAGAAGGTTTAATGTCTATGTTTCACTTTCCCCTTTTCTTCTATTATTCCTTGTTATTCTTTGTAATTAGTTAACCAACCTTAGGAATTCTCATTTCTACATTTCTTATAGGTAGATTTGGTTGGTTTTATTTTACAAATTACTTGAGATATTGTGATGTTCTTGGATTGAATGATTGTGGTTTTATTGATTCGAATTGCAATTTCATTGATGACTTTAGATCTGAATTTTATCTTTAGTACAAGCTTTGATTTGAGATTGTGGTTTCGGATTAACACTAATTGTTAGGCCGGAACCGGGATATACGATTAGTGCTAAGTTGATGTGATTAATTTCCTATTGATGGACCGGAACCAGGATGATTGATGGGAGATTTGATCTTGTCAACATTCAAGTGTTCTTAATCTAGGAATTTCTTGCCACGATCCGTATGGAAGAGATTCTACTTTAGACTTGATTTTGGTGGAGCTATGATACTAGATCCAAGATTATCCTATACTTGGTATTTTGTATCCTCTTATCTCACCTATATTTTACAAAGAATTCCTCCCAACCTTTTTACTTGCTTTATTCCTTACATTGTTCTTTACTTTGCTTTCTAGGATTTAGAATTCAATCTTATCATTCTTGATATTGGTTGGTTTACTTGTTGAATGATCCTTATTCACAAATCATATTCATAATTAGTTTGATTATATTTTCCACACTAGAATTTAATAGAAGTCTTAGGGAAAAACGATTTTTATAAATTTAAAATCTGAATACCACCTTATTTACTAAACTATTTCGATAGGTGCTCTGCCTAATTGAGTTATTTTATTAGTGACAAACCTATTTTAATCATAGAGATTCTTATTATTTTTAGTATTATTTATTCGATTATTTATATTAATATTATATATAACTCAAATAACACATCGTATTTTTGGCGGCCGTTGCCGGGGAATCCTATTAATTTTCGTGATGTTTTTCCTCTAAGTTCGTTGTAATTTTTGGGAAAAATTTTCATCAACGGTGTGAAATTTATAACGAATTAATTTTGATATGATTTGTTTTATGATATCATTCTCAAGTAACTTTTACTTTTCATGTCTAATTCTTAGAATATCTTTGATCTCTTTGATAGATCTTGGATATTTGCTTGATCGATTTTATTTCATTTAGTTTAGATGTTTCTATTTCATTTGTTTCTTATTTTTAGTTGAGTAGTTTAATTTTGATTCTTTGATTTTTCTTATTCTTACTTTAGTAGTTTTCTTTTGTTACTTGTATTTTGTTTCTCTTGCTTTCTTATTGATTCATTTTCTTAGAATTTCTTTTGCTTAGATTATAGATTTTTGGATTTAGATCTTAGGTTAGATGATTTAGTATCATGATTTTTAGGTTTAGTTAGTGTTTTGGTTAGTTTAGATCCCTTAGGTAAACTTTTACTTAGAGATTTTGGTTAGATATAGCTTAGATATTTTGGATTTAGGTTAACTTTAGTTGATCTAGATTATATAGCTTAGTTAGTTTAGTGCTTTAGATTAGGTTAGCTTTTGATTCTTTAGATCCTTATCCTTTAGAATAACCTAGATCTTAGGTTTAACATCTTAGTTTGATCTTTAGTTTAGAATTTTTAGATCTAATTGTTTTTCCTAATTTCTAACTTGACATAGTTTGTTCTAATCTCTTCTAACTTTTTCTAAGTTCTTAGGTATGGTTAGTATAAGATCTAACTAGTCTTCTAACTTGATTCTTTCTTTGATTGATTTCTATTTCATGTTCTTAGATGTATTTTCATGCTTTCGTTTTATGATTTTCGGTAGTTGTTATAGATATTATCTTGATTCTTAGGTATTATGTTTAGAGTAGTTTAGTTTACTTCTCTTCTTAACCTTAGTCTCATTTACTTGTCATTTACTTGTTTTGCATCTTCTTTAGTTGTCTTACATTTCTTAGTTAGTTTTGCATGATCTTGTTATTTTATCTTCATTCCTTTATTTTCTTTAAGAGCTTTCTAGTTTAGTTAGTATTCTAATAATATCTTCAATTCATGAAGACTATTATCTAGATACTTACTTTTGTTAGGAATTGATGTTATATGTTTTCCTTATTTTCTATCTTTTATATGTTAGCCTTACTTTGCGCTTGATATAAGTTTTGGTATAGCTTTGCTTTTAATTTCTTCTTTTGAAATTTTTGATTAGATTTTGCATGTATAGTATTTTTTCAATAAATGGTCACCATTATTATTATATAGATTTGCATTTTTAGGAATTTATCTAGTAATCATTGAATTCTTTATGTAATAATATATGTATAGCTTTTTATTGAAAAGTATGCATTCTTAGAAACTAATTCTAAGAAATGCTAGTTTAGTGACCAACACTTCTAGTTTAGTTATTTAATTCGCTTCACTAGCTTTGTTACACTTCATTTTTAGATTTCAAGTATCCTATATTAACTGTTTTTGCATATGATTTAGTTAGTTTGCATGCTTTTTTTGGGGAACCCACCTTTTTTTTTGGAATTTTTTTAGTTAGTTTTTTGGTTTCAAGGAATTTTCGTTTTTTGTTTTTTATTTGCAATTGATTTAATATATTAGGTAATAGTATGCATATGATGTTTTGTCTATTATACTTGATTTCCAGTAGTTAGATTTAGGTATTTTAGTTATTTATATAGATTGCATGATCTTCATGTTATTTAGATAGATTACATGTTAGCTAGGTGGCTAGGATAAATTGTATGACTTTTTGTAGCTTCTTGCATGTTTTTGCATGGCCTAGATATATGTATATACTATAATTGCACCTTGTAGTTTTCAGTAGTTCATATATAATTGTATATATGGATGCTGGAGTTGCTTACGTAAAAAATTTCGTCCAGTAGTTCTTTTTGCATGCACTTTATTATAGGAATAGATGTATATATATATTATGTATCTTCATTTCCAGTAGGTAGAATTTTGTTTTTTTGTGTTCTTTGATTTTGCATGGTTAATTTAGTTAGCAAATGCATGATTTTCCTTGTTCTTATTTTCATTTTCCAGTAGGTTAGTGTATGGTTTCTTTTGTGAATTCAGTTTTTACATAATACTGTAAATAATGGTACATAGATTTGTTAGTTAATGTAATTGCATTTCTTTTTGTTCTTCTTGAATAGCATATAGTTTGTATTTATTTGTTTCACTTCTTTCATATAGACATTTTGCATGTCAAATTAGAAATTCAAATGCATGAACATTTTTGTTCTATTTTCCAGTAGCTAGATGTTTTTGGTATGATTTTGTACACTGCATTTTCAGTAAAATTATTTTTGGGCAGTCCAGTAACATTTGGTTTGCACTGCTGCTGAAATGTTTAATTCTGAAATTTGTGGTATACTTGTTTTTGTTCAGTTTTTGATGAAATTTGGGGCAGTACAGTGGCAGAATTTTTACATCACTGCTGCCTTATATTTAATCCAGTAGATGTTACATGTTTTGTTCTGTTTTTATGTAAAATTTCAGTGAGTTTTCTTCACTGCCTCTACTTTATTATGTCCAGAAATTTGCAATATGCAAACTGCCCTGCTCCTTAGGTAAATTCCAGCATGCATTTTCCTCTGTTTTGCAGAGAAATCCAGTAGCTATAAAGGTTAATTCCTCTGTTTTATTCAAAATTCCAGTAGCTAATTATTGTATATCTCTGTATTTTCCTCTGTTTTGCAAAATTCCAGAATTGAAATTCTGTTTTTCCCCTGTTTTTCCCTTTGTTTTTGGCACTATCCGAGAGCATACATTATTTTCTTTTCATTGTCATTTCTTCATTTTGATTTCCAGATTCCATTTGAAGGGAATTGGAAAGAAAATTTGAGTAAGGTTGTTCTTGCAGCTTGGAAGAAAAAGAATGGAGTTAATGGCACAAAATATCATGCCCCTGTACAGTTAGTTCTAAGCAAGGAAAAGAAAGGGAGATCTTCAATCATTTCTTTAACTCTCTTAAAAGCATCTCCTTGAATTTGCCATTACTTGAGTTGATCAATAGTATGCCAAAGTATGCTAAATTTCTCAAGGATATTTGTACTAAGAAATATTCTTTGGAGCTTGATGGAGTAACTTTGAATAAAGTATGTTCTATAGCACTTTTGGAAGGATGTTCTTCAATTCAAAATTTTCCTAATCACTTTTCTCTATCTTGTACTATAGGAAATATACATGATTTGCATGCTTTAGTGGATGTTAGTACAAGTGAAAATTTCATGCCTCTCATTTTGTTCAAACAGCTAGGATTGGATGATTTACAATCTACCAATATGAGAATACAATGTGGCAATAGAACAATTCATTTTCCTTTAGGAATTGCATCAAACTTACTTGTGAAAATAAATTCTTTGATTTGTCCAATAGATTTTTTTGTTTTAGACATGCATGATGATGCTCCTCTCATTTTTGGAAGTTCCTTTCTAGTTACTATCAAGGCATTGAATGAAATTATCAATGACCATATCAAAATGAGAATAGATGATGAAAGCATGTCTTACAACTTGAATTCTATTCTTATGCAACCTATGGAATTAGATGATGAGTTGTTTTCATTGGATTTTATTGATCAACTTGTGGAAAATAGCATGAATAAAATTTTGTTAGAAGATTCTAATCATGTTACTATTTGTGAAGATGATGATTCTTTGGACTCTTATGTAAATTGCAAGGAACTTCAAACGAAGCAAACTTCCTTTGTAAATCCTCCGGATCTTGAATTAAAGGAATTACCAAGTCATCTATGCTATGACTTCCTTGATGAAGACAAAAAGCTTCCGGGTAATACTTGCTTCAAATTTAATGGAAGAACAAAAGGAGCTCACATTAGGTATACTCAAAAGGTATAAGCAAGCTTTTGCATTTAAGATTGTGGATATTCCAGGTATAAGTCCAAGTTTTTGTTCTCACAAGATTTTACTTGAAAATAATTACAAACCTTGTGTACAACCTCAAAGAAGATTGAATCCTAACATGTGTGAAGTAGTAAAGAAAGAAGTTGTTAAATTGTTGGATGCAGGTTTGATCTATCCTATCTCGGATAGTGAGTGGGTAAGTCCCGTGCAAGTTGTGCCTAAAAAGGGAGGTATTACGGTTGTCAAGAATGACAACAACGAGCTTATTCCTACTAGAACTGTAACTGGACATCGTGTTTGTATTGATTACCGTAAATTGAATAGCGCTACTAGGAAAGATCATTTCCCTCTCCCTTTCATTGATCAAATACTTGAAAGACTTGCTTGGACATTCTTATTATTGCTTTTTAGATGGATTTTCAGGTTATTTTCAAATCCCTATTGCCCCCGAAGATCAACATAAAACTACTTTTACTTGCCCACATGGTACTTTTGCATATAGACGAATGCCCTTTGGTTTATGTAATGCTCCAGCTAGTTTTCAACGTTGCATGACTTCTATATTTGATGACATGTTAGGCGATACTATGGAAGTTTTCATGGGTGATTTTTCCGTCTTTGGTAATTCATTTGAATCATGTTTGCAAAATTTAGAAAGTATGCTTAAGAGATGTTTGAAAGCTAATCTTGTTTTAAATTGGGAAAAATGTCATTTATGATACAAGAGGGAATAGTCCTTGGACACAAGATCTCACATCTTGGTTTGGAGGTTGATAAAGCTAAAATAGAAGTTATTTCAAAACTTCCTCCCCCTATGAATGTTAAAGGTGTTCGAAGCTTTCTAGGACATGCTGGATTTTATCGTCGATTTATTAAAGATTTCTCTCTAATTGCTAGACCTTTGAATAACTTGCTTGCAAAAGATGTTCCTTTCTTATTTGATAAAAATTGTCTTCATGCCTTTAATATTTTTAAGAGATTATTAACCACGACACCTATCATGATATCACCCGATTGGAGTTTTCCTTTTGAATTGATGTGCGATGCTAGTGATTATGTTGTAGGGGTTGTCTTAGGACAACGACATGATAAGAAATTCCATGTTATATCTTATGCTAGTAAAACTCTCACGGATGCACAAATACACTACACTACTATTGAGAAAGAACTACTAGTCGTTGTATTTGCTTTTGACAAATTCCGTTCCTACTTGATCATGTCAAAAACTATAGTTTACACGGATCATTCTGCTTTGAAATATATCTTTAATAAAACTGATGCAAAACCAAGATTAATAAGATTGGTGTTATTATTGCAGGAATTTGATATTGAAATTCGTGATAAGAAAGGATGCGAAAATGTAGTCTGCGATCACTTATCTTGATTAGAAAATCCCGAGCTCGAGGTCCTAGACGAAACCGTGATAGCCGATACCTTTCCCGATGAGAGTTTATTTTTAATTGAAGTTTTAAATTTCATTGATAAATCTCTTCCTTGGTTTGCTGATATTGCAAACTATCTTTCTCGCTAAAAATACTTCCAAGTGATTTTTCCCCTCAACAAAAACATAAATTCTTTTCTCGATCTAAAATACTATTTTTGGGAAAATTCATTTTTATTCAAAATTTGTGCTGATCAAATTATCAGAAGATGTGTTTCAGGGACGGAATGTTTCGAGATTCTCGAACACCGTCACGCAGACCAACCGAGGACACCTAGCTGCAAACAACACCGTCCGAAAGATATTAGAAGCTGGATTTTATTGGCCAACGATGTTTAAAGACGCACATTCCTTTGTAAAAGCGTGTAATGCTTGTCAACGGACCGGAAAAATCTCCGCGCGGACCCGAATGCCACAACAAATTATTCAAGCGGCGAGATCTTTGATATTTGGGGTATTTATTTCATGGGTCCTTTTCCTTCTTCTCATGGAAATAAATATATTTTAGTAGCCATTGAATATTTCTCGAAGTGGCCGAGGGCCCCAAGCTTGTGCTACTAACGATGCTAAAGTTGTATGCAAGTTTCTTCAACGTTTATTTGTATGGTTCGGATGTCCCAAAGCTTTAATCAGCGATAGAGGAACCCACTTTTGCAATTCTCAACTCGAGAAAATCCTCAAGAGATATGGA
>JAHSUH010004708.1:0-10770 GCA_025388415.1 Cynanchum wilfordii | reverse complement strand
TCATCAGTACTGAGACTCATGAGTTTAGTTATTTAATTCTTAGCTACTCTTGTATTCTTTATTTTAGATGTTAACTCTCTCACTAACTATTTCTTTGTTTTGCTTAAATTATTTTGTTAGTCTTTAATGTTTTTAGTTGATTTTTTTTTTATGATTATCTTGATTGTTGACATAATTTTTTTAAAATAATAATAATAATAAATTACATTTGGATCCAACTAAAATTTTTGGATTATAATTTATTAAAATAAGATTTATGACAGTTTTTTTTTTTAAAATTATAATATATATATATAAGTTTAAAGTCAAACAAAATAAAATGAATTTATACTTAATATAGATCGGAGCCAAATAAAAAAAGCATTAGATAATCACTCATGCATGCATGTTATATGATAACTGAAATAATCAAGTAAAAAATAACTGATGTTTTTCTTTCCCTTGTGTGTGTGGTTGACTTTGTTATACTATTTTTAGGGTACCTGAAATTGAATGGTTGTGACAACACTGTGCAACTATGGTCTAACCAGCTAATTCCCCTTCATATATCACTTTCTTTGTGAAAATTTGGTACAATGACCTATTTTTGGAAAGTATATGGTTTTTATTATTATTTTTAGAAAATTATAAAAGATAATAAAACAAAATTATAAATTATAAGAGGGAAGATAAACGCACAAATTTCATAATAGGTAAAATTTTATAAGAGAGAGCCAAAACTTTTATCAAGGTTAAAAGCAAAAACTCTAAAATATACTATATATATATATATATTTTTTGAATGACCTGATCTATTTCTTGTAATTAAGAAATAAGACGAATAACCATTACATTATATATCATAATTTACGGAATAAATAGGTTGAGCAGGAGTATATAATATTATTATTATTTTAAGGAGAGAATGGATCAAGTGTGTATAATATTTGTCAAACTGATGTAAGTCTAAAATTAGTATTTATGAAGTCTTTGGTTTCGCTCAATGGGAAAGCGCATTATGAATGCTATACGAGATCAAAGATTTAACACTCGCTGTAAACGTTACATAAGATCTAAAGTGAGCTCTTCCCCGAGTAAGAATTTAACTCTGCGTATATAGCTCAAACTGAATTTAGATTAGTAGAAATCATGATGGGTTTCGAAAACAAGATGGTTTAAATAAAAATAATGATATTTACAAACTCAGCAGCTTGGGGGAGTTGGTAAGCGGACTCCCCTAACGGCTGGCTGGTCGAGGCGGATGATCGGGGGGTTAAATTCCTTGGGGGAATGTAAGCGCAATATTTAGAGGTCCAATTGGACCCGTTTCCTTGTCTAGTGGAAGATACAGTCATGTGCCCAAAGAAGTACAATCTATTTTTGGGCTCCATTTTGTTCAAAAATGGGCCAAGGCTATTTGCCTTTTCGATTTTCTCAAAATGGGTTCATATTTCGATTTTCCTGATTTTAGTTGGGCCTCCAATCTTTTATCATTTCAAAATATTGGATCATTCTTTTGCCTTTCAAGTATTTGGAATTTGCTTAACTAATAGCAAATGGACTCAACAATTATTCACAATTTTTTTAATACAAAAAAAAAAGTATAGGGTTTAACAGTGGCTGTAAGCGCAATTTAAGAGTTAGATTAAGACTTCTTTCAAATAAAAAATGGACTTTGTAGAAGTAATCCGGATCAAATCTGAATTAATCAGAATCATGATGGCTAAATAATAAATTTTTGAAATAATTTGAATCTTTTATTGCACGAGATATTTTATATGAGTGTGAACTATTTTACCCAATCAATATCGATTGAGGCCAGCTATCGAAGTTAATTTCAGATCCTCTGTTTTTTTGTAACCATACACATATTGAAAATACTCATTTCTTTATACACAAAATTCAAAATCAAGATTTTGTTTAAGGGAAGGAAGCTCCATGGAAGCTACATATCTAACCTATATCTATGGTCATTTCCTTTTTTTTTTTATAAGTGTAATTTTATTTTAAAAGAAATTAAATATTATACAAATGAATGATTAAAATTATTTACCGTATGAGAATAAAACACACGGATCTAAAACTAAGTGGAAGAGAAATACTTAAAAGAATTATGTGAGTTGAGAATAACAAGTATTAAAAACAACAATACAAGTAAACGTTTCATTTAAATCTTTAGTCTTCAAATGCCAATCACAAACCTATCTCGAAGAAAAATTCAATTTCACTACGTGACAGATGTGTATGATCATTTCCTAATTTCAAGACAATGTGTACAATACTAGTTGCCACTTTGTCTGGTTTTCTTGGGCTAAACTACACTATTAATCTATTTGTTGGGATTTCCTACTTATATGAATATATGTATATTGTGCTATATTTATACAGTGTTGTATTTAGATTAGCATAGCATTAATTGGGCGGTTTATTGAGCTACTTATTAGGCAATGATTAGTTGTATATAAACATCTTTATTGAGAGAAATATGACACAGAAAATTTTGCAACCCTAATTTTGTCACTATTCAATAATTAAATAAATAAAAAGGAAATTGAAGTTCAATTATCTGAATTCGGTCTTTGTATGTCTTAAATTAACAACAATATTAGGCCAAAAAAGATTGGTGGAAATGAATAATAAGGTTAGATACTGACTACAAAATCTGCGGTTGCTGCAATCGTTCACGTTTCTAACTTTCTTCGTAGCCACGGAAATCAAAAATAGTTAGAATATATATTTCCGGGTTTTTACCTTCTCACATCTTTCCTTAATTAGAAATAATTAAAATGCCTAATTATTGTTTGCTAAGAATATTATTAAATGATGAAAGGCACTTATGCCAAATACTGATGTAGTTCAGTTTGACCCATTTTAGGTGAATCTCACCCGTATAAAACATGTTGTTGAAGTTAATAACTTTAGGTTCATGTGAGTCATAACAATAATAAAATATCAAAACATATTTTTTAAATGATTTCATGAAAATCACGTTATTTTGCTAATTTTCATCTATGTATATATTATACTGAAATTTATGTATATAATTATAATTTTTTTGTGCAAATAAATTCGCCAAATTCATCCCTTACATATTTATAATTTTTTTTTTTTAATTTTTTTATTTATTTTTTTTTTTTTTTTAAAATCATTATATATTTTGTTTTTTTTTTTTTTTTTTTTTTTTTTATTTGATAATATTATTTATTTAATAAAATATTATTTTTAAGTATTAATGTATTTTACTATATTTTTTTTTATTTTAATATTTTTTTTTTTTTTTTTTTTTTTTTTTATGTTTTTTTATTTTTAAAAAAAAAAAAAAACCCTAAAATTTTTAATTTTTCTTTTTTTTTACCAGACCAAGAAAATTATCAATTTTAAAAATTTATTATAATATCATATTTTTTTGGGGGCAAATTGGCCAAATTCATCCCTTACATTATAAATTTTGGCCAATTTCATCCTTTCTATTAATTTTTTTTTGTCAACCGTTAGTCAACTGTTATTTTTAAAAAAAATTATTTTCTCAGGGGTAAAAATGTCATTTTACTTTTTTTTTTTTTTTTAGAAAAAAACCCAAAACCTTAAAAATTTTAATTTTTCTTTTAGTTTGACATGACAAAAAAAAAGTCAAATTGACCAAAAAGGTCCCTTATATTATAAATATTTTGCGATTTCATCCATTTTCTTTGTTTTTGGAAAATTTCATCTCTTATCTTATAAATTTTGGTCAATTTCATCCTTTCTGTTAATTTTTTTTGGTCAACTATTAGTCAACTTGTATATTTAAAAAAAAATTATCTTCTCAGGGGTAAAAATGTCATTTTATTGTTTAAAAAAAAAAACCAAAACCTTAAAAAATTTTAATTTTTCTTTTAGTTTGACAAACATGTCAAACCAAATATTAATAAATAAATATATATAAATTTAACTATTTACTTTTCAAATTAATATAAAACTTGCAAACAAATATTACGATTGTTAAAATATTTTTAATAAATGGAGTTTCAATTTTTTTATAATTTTAAGATCTTTTGAGGGAGAATTTAAAGAAAAAATATATGTAAATGACAAATTTATTTCTAAGTGTGTCCATTTTTATTTAACAAGCCAAATTAATAAGTGAAAAAGTGATTCCAAATAACTAATATAATAGCATTTAAAATCTTTGAAAATTGATATAAATAAAAAAATATAAAAGATATTTTTTGACCAAAATATATGATATTAAATATATTTTTAATTTTTCATCCTTTTTTTTTTTTTTGGAAAATTTCATCCCTTACATTATAAATTTTGGCCAATTTCATCCTTCTGTTAATTTTTTTTGGTCACGTTAGTCAACCGTTATTTTTTTAAAAAAATTATTTTCTCAGGGGTAAAAATGTCATTTTACTATTTTTTTTTTTTTTAAAAAAAACCCAAAAACCTTAAAAATTTTAATTTTTCTTTTAGTTTGACATGACAAAAAAAAAATCAAATTGGCCAAAAAGGGCCCTTTACATTATAAATATTTTGCGATTTCATCCCTTTTCTTTGTTTTGGAAAAATTTCATCCCTTATCTTATAAATTTTGGCCAATTTCATCCTTTCTGTTAATTTTTTTTGTCCACTATTAGTCAACTTGTATATTTAAAAAAAATTATTTTCTCAGGGGTAAAAATGTCATTTTATTGTTTAAAAAAAAAAACCAAAACCTTAAAATTTTTAATTTTTCTTTTAGTTTGACATGACAAGGAAAATTATCAATTTTAAAAATATACTTAATATCATATATTTTGGTCAAAAATATCTTTTATATTTTTTTATTTATATCAATTTTCAAAGATTTTAAATGCTATTATATTAGTTATTTGGAATCACTTTTTCACTTATTAATTTGGCTTGTTAAATAAAAATGGACACACTTAGAAATAAATTTGTCATTTACATATATTTTTTCTTTAAATTCTCCCTCAAAAGATCTTAAAATTATAAAAAAATTGAAACTCCATTTATTAAAAATATTTTAACAATCGTAATATTTGTTTGCAAGTTTTATATTAATTTGAAAAGTAAATAGTTAAATTTATATATATTTATTTATTAATATTTGGTTTGACATGTTTGTCAAACTAAAAGAAAAATTAAAAATTTTAAGGTTTTGGTTTTTTTTTTTAAACAATAAAATGACATTTTTACCCCTGAGAAAATAATTTTTTTTTAAATATACAAGTTGACTAATAGTTGACCAAAAAAAATTAACAGAAAGGATGAAATTGGCCAAAATTTATAAGATAAGGGATGAAATTTTCCAAAAACAAAGAAAAGGGATGAAATCGCAAAATATTTATAATGTAAGGACCTTTTTGGCCAATTTGACTTTTTTTTTGTCATGTCAAACTAAAAGAAAAATTAAAATTTTTAAGGTTTTTGGTGTTTTTTTTAAAAAAAAAAAATAAATAGTAAAATGACATTTTTACCCCTGAGAAAATAATTTTTTTTAAAATAACAGTTGACTAACGGTTGACCGAAAAAAAATTAACAGAAAGGATGAAATTGGCCAAAATTTATAATGTAAGGGATGAAATTTTCCAAAAAAAAAAAAAGGGATGAAATCGCAAAAAATTTATAATGTAAGGGATGAATTTGGCCAATTTGCCCGAAGAATAATAAAGAGCTATATTTATTTTGTAATTTTATTTTTTTTGTTACAATAGTTTTTATAACACGCTGTTAATTGAGCTTCTACCGATTTAACATATTGTATAAAATTTGACTTGAGAATAAATAAGTATGTTATTTATTCTTATGTCTGCCTTTTGAAGTAACTAGATGAAATTGTTTGTCATAATTATTAGATCTCGAGATTTTCTAGCTACGATGAGTCCAATAGACATTATTAGTGCAAAATAATCAATCATTTCTTTATATTCACTAAAATTTTAAAGTTGAAATAGTGAAAAATTAACTCATTTGATAAAAAAATTAAAATGAAAGATTTGACCACCTAAACATGCTTGTTTTCCTCAAAGTACGGTATGATTGTATCCACATGAAATTACGAGATTTTAATTCATAAATAAATTAAATTCTACCATGTTAGAGAAAAATAAATTTCTCTACTTGAAGAAAACTCGACCAACATGTTTTACTCTATTTCTCAAAATAAATGTTGTTATCTCTTGTGATCCCAAGAGAGGTCCTGTTTGTGTTCATGATCACGGTTGCAGCTCAAGATATATACATATGTTTATGATAAATTTGATCCTTATTATTGTAATTATCAAAATAAAGTGTTAAATATTAATAACCACTAGAAGTGAGGGAAAAGAATAATGACTATTAAATATATATATATATATGAATGAAAAGAAAACATTATATAATATAATATCTTATATGTTTTATTTATTTTTTATTGTTTAAAAAATATTTTAATATTTTTTTGAGGAGATAAAATATTTTAATATGATATATTTATATTTATATTTCATTATTTATTTAAAATTTTAGTATGATTTGTATGTTTATTTATTATTGTTATTTATTATTTCTTATTTTGGTAAAAGTTTTTTGAGTAGTATTTTTAAGAGTGGAAAAAACTTCATCTAAATAAAGATGAGTGATATATGTGTTATTATAATTTCGGGTTATACAATAATTGAATGTTCTAGAAGAGTGATTATAATATTACTCAAAAGAATGGAATTAACTATAAATAATGTTTTATTTCATCGAAGTCAAAAAAAAAATGTTAAAAAACTATTTATTTTAATGGATATCACGTGGAGAATGTAATGAAGGAAACGATGAGTATCGTTATATTACAAACATTGTTTTGAGTAAGAAAATTATATTAAAAATATTAAAAATATTTTCTTTCGGCTTGTACTACTCACAAGAATAAATGTAATTAAAACACATGCAATAAACTAGAAGTTTATTAATTTAAAAATATTTACCGATTAGGGCATCTTGGTTCAACTATGATCCGAAAAGTTATTGAAAATTCACATGGGCTCTCATTAAAAAAACTTGAACATTTTTCAATCAAAATTTTTTTTGCTTCTTATTCTTGAGAAGAATTAATTATTAAGTCTTATGAGCTAATATTTGAATTGAATCGCCAACATTTTTTTGTTAAATAAAAGTGAAGAATATATAGAAAATAGTTAATGACAATAACTTCTAAACATGTGTCACAACCACTTTTCTTTAGGCAAAATTTTCCCTTTATAATGTGCAGTAGAGATTCTGCAAATTCCCTATAGGACAAGAAGAAACCTTGAATATCTACATTTTACACTTGTGAAGATATAGATGAAGAATAGAAAAATTTGAACTTTTGAGAAATTGTAGCGTTAAGATAGAACTAGATAATATAAGCTTTTGTGTTTTTACTTCCACCGTAAAATTAACCAACATAGTTTGGGATCCATCTAGGACATCTCGTGCCTAAGCACAAAAAAAAAAAAAAAAAAATTACCAACAATTTTTTTGAAAGAATTCAAGATGATATATGTAAGTTCGATCATCCTTCATGTGAAAAATTTAAATATTTTATGTTTATAATAGACTCATCTAGAAGATGGTCTCATGTATATTTATTATCAACTTGCAACTTGAAATTTGTGAGATTGCATGCTTAAATAATAAGAGTACGAGCAACATACAATAGCATGTGTTTGCATTAAGCCAACAAACTGGTATAAATTTATCTTGTTGTAATTGACTTATGGTCGGAAGCCAAATTTTTTTTATCTTAAAATTTCTATTTGTGCTATATATATATATATATATATATATATATATATATATATATATATTCTTATAACTCCACCACAATGCACATAGATGGATGGAAATACGTATTAGGTTTGAATTTTCCTATGAGAACATCTTTCTATGACATGAATTTTCAATTATTATTTAGATAAATTAGTATTTCCAATATTAGGGGAGAAAAAAAAAGTATCTTGATAAGAATATTATATAGAATACTTTTCAATATATTGAATACCATACAAAGAGATGTGAGCTTGAAGTTAAAAAATAATCAATTTTTAAAGTGTAAAAAAAAGAATTTAAATGTCAAATGCATTTATTAAAGATAGTGACTAAATCATAAAGTCCAGCTGTAAATACTTTGAAGTTTCTCTCCTGGTCTAATGGTTTAGGAGTCTCTCCCTCAACTAAAAGGTTGAAGGTTCAAATCTCTCATGATCATTGGTTTAGGAGTTTCTCTCTTACCTCTTGACTTGTTAAGAGTTTAAATTTTACTTGAGTCCAATGTAGATTAATATCCTAGTAGGACAATCTGTCTAAAATAGGAAACATGTGTACCGCACGCGAAAACAATGGTAGACAAAATGGTTCTAGAGATGAAAATTTGAAAAAAATAAAATAAAATAAAATAAAAGGAACAAATATTCAAATAAGCCCATTGATTTTTTTTTTTGATAGATATAATGAATAAAATAACTCCGGAAGAAGTTTAGGCACATGAAAATATAAAAAAAATGTATAGCAAAATTAGGTTTCAAAAAATTATGTTTTTTATGGAGAAATGATTGAATTGAAAATAAATTTTGTTGATAATATTTTTATATGTATAATATAAAGCTAGTTGTTGTGAATGATAATGGCGATCATGAGCCTACATATGATTGATTAGATAGAAATATGCAATTCAAATAAAATTGAATTTACTTGAAAAAGTCTAAAATTTTTAGACTCATAATTTGGACACTTGAAGATGTCATACCCATTGGTATAATTGGTATTTATACAAAAACCAATAAAAAAATAATAAAGTTATTTTGTTACACAAGATTTTTCGGAAAAGTTTAAAATTAATTACTAAGTCACGTATTCTCTTGTAGTGGATATATTAATTAATTCTTAATATGTATCTTATGAATGCAATTATAATTCATTTATATGACTCACTTGATAATGATATCTATATGAGATCCTTAAATGATTTAATATATGCACGGAGCATACAAATGAACTTCTCGAGAATTATATTCAATAAAATTATAAAGATATTTGTATCATTTAAAGAAATATGAACTAATATAATATATTTTAGTGAGTCCTATTGAAAGTAATTTATCCGAATAACTACATTTAATCATGCGAAAATTTAGAATTTTCTACACGATTGTATATATTATTAGAACTCGTGAAGAGATTTTAATATTAGTAGATTTTTAGAAGAAAGAATTTGAAATAAAAGATCTCGGAAAATAAAATGTTACCTGCTTAAATAGGTCGAACACTTGAAAGATGAAATTGAAAGTTTTGGTCATCAATAAACTTATAAAAAAAAAAAAAAAAAAGAAGAAGAAAAGAACTTTAAATATTTTATATGGAAAACACACATCTATTAAGTTCTTAATATTTGTTCGACACTTGATGTGGCAAATAATATTTTTTAATATTGTGAGAACAATGAAGAATTAATTGGTCCGTATGTACCATATATTTGTACAATAATTGTACTAATGTATATTGTTAATAATACGAGACTTAATATAAATTTTGCTTTTTAATATATATTAACAAGATTTAGTTCATTTCAAATTAAAAGACATTGGAATGGATCTAAACAAATCTTTTGATATCTATGAGTTTTCGAACATAATTTTTATCGTGTAGTATAAAAACACTATTTCATGGTACCTGTTCTTCAAAATAAACATTACTTGCTACTTCTTCAAATCATGCAGAGATTGTTGTCATCCATAAGCAAGTCGTGAATATGCTTGGTTAAGATCAATGTTTCAACACATTCGGAGACATGTGGTTTATCTTCGATAAAGAATTTCGACAATAATTTAATTTATGAAGATAACATGACATGTATAGCTTAGTTACATGAAAGATATATCAACAAGATCATAGAAAACATATTTCACCAAAATTCTTCTTTACCTATGGTTTTAGAAGAATGGTAATATTGATGTTTAATAGATCTGTTCAAGTAATAATTTGATAGACTTGTTTACAAAGGCATTATCAACTTCAATATTTGAAAGACTAGTTCGTAATATTAGAATGTGTGGGTACAAATATATTATATAATGATCAAGGGAAGTGTACAATGAATGATGTACTTTTTTTCTTTCCTAAAGTTTGCCCCACTAGGTTTTTCTTTAATAAAGTTTTAATGAGACATATTTCTTTTGCAAATGGACATCAAAAGGGATAGTTTTATAAATTCTACTATTATTTGTATGTCCATTAAAACTCATATCTTTTGAGCTTGCGGAACCTTCATAACCTCTATGTAAGTAGTTTTATGTAACTTTTTTATTCATGAAAATAATGAAGGGTTATGGATATATGTATATAAAGGTTAGATATGAAGGTTATTCATATACACTTGAGAGAGAAATGTATTAGAAGAATAATAAGATGTTCTCTTTAATTTATATTTATTCTCTAATTTTAATTTTATAATAGTTTTTTTTTTTATTTTCTTGAAAATCTTAACTTCTATCGCGCTGCCTCGAACTCACGATCTCCTCATACCATAAATAAAGCTGCTACCAATCGAGCTTACACATTTTGACTAATTTTATAATAGATGGATATTATTTTTGGTGGCATGTAGGCGCAGTCACAATTGGCAATGCTCGTGGTCTTCATTATTGCCTTAAGTCGGCTTTGACTTTTAGTTTGTTTATTGCTTAATAATAATAAGATATGATTTAGCATAATGGAGAATGAACTATAACAGTATCTACTCTTAGTCTTTGTACTATGACAATTGTATATATATATATATTTAATATATTAATT
>JAHSUH010004702.1:0-18112 GCA_025388415.1 Cynanchum wilfordii | reverse complement strand
ACTTTTCTATGGAAGGGATGTATACATTGTCTGCTTTCCAATCCTTCCACCAAAGTCCAATTTGATCGGATGCTTTTTGATAAGAATATTTTTGTGAGTAAATCCAAGAAAGTTTGAATTTACTAAAGAAATGGAGTAAAATGGCTATCCATTGTTGCTGTGGGTAGTAAAACCGAGATTTGAAATACTGAAATCCCTCTTTTACTGGTACAGGTAAAATGTCTTCGGTTGGGCCATAAGTTGGCCACCATTCTTTGACGAACTAATTCAGAAAATGGTCAAGTGCGGGTTTGGATTTATTAAAGTAGAAAAACCATGAATGGTTTTTGAAAGGTTTTGAAAAGTAAAAGTATTAAACCAAGAATCTTTATAATCCAAATAATGGAAATATAAAGGATTTAAAGGGAATTGAAAGTTTTTTAGGGGTATGTGGATGGTTTTTCCAATGAGTTGGAGAAAGGATTGAATGAATCCGGACCGATGTATTGGTAATAAAGGTCCCGATTTGTTTATCTTTATGCGGATACACAGAGATGCTTTTGGTATCTACGAGAATAAGTTCATAGAATTTTTGGGTATGGAGAGGAGTTTTTTGGAAAAAACTAGCATTTGGACCAAGAAGGTATCCAACTGCCTTTTGGGGGTTTTGATCCCACCATTCAGGTTTCATTTGAGTTATTTGAATAACTCTGGGGTTTTTTTGATAGCCTAGATCAGAGGATCCCGGGTTTTGTGAAGAAATTAGTGTAGGCCTAAAAGAAGGGGCCTGTGATGCCAAGTGCATCAATTGGGTGTTTGAAGTAGTAGTTTTTGCTACTATGTTGAAAGAAGAAGTGGGGCTTTTATCCTCCACTTGAGAAGAAAAAGGTGTGGGGCTTGGAGCCACCACTGTTGTAGGGTTAAAAGGGACTACCTGTTGGGTGTTATAACTTATTAATTTGCACCAATTGGCCCAGTCATGTGGACTATCTTGAGTTTGGGCTTCCGGTAAATCTGCCAAATCTGCCCAAGAAAGTGGTGGGAGTTGATCAATGGAAAGTGGTCCCGTTAATGAAAAAGGGTTATCATTTATTTGGGATATGCTCATGGCATAATCTGCTCGGGTAGTAAACTTGGGTTTACTAATGTTTGTTGGTTTTGATACCCGACTAGCAGAGGTTTTAGGATTCTGGCTAGCTGAAGGTTGTAGGGTTTTGTGAACAGGGATAGTGGCAAGTTCATCTTGCCTTTTCTTCTTTAGAAGCATGATTATCTTCCCTATAAAAATTCTCGGGTGAGAAAATCTGGAAGGGAGTTTGTTTCTCCTTTTATATAATTTATATCAAAATAAAAAATACTTAAAATAGCTTGCCATTGAGCAAAAATTTGTTTTGAGGCAAGGTTTTTGACATCGTTTTGTAAAACATATTTTGCAGCTTTACAATCAATACAAAGTAAAAACTTTTGATTTAACATATCGGATGAAATTTAGAAATACATAGAACAATAGTAAGTATTTCTTTTTTGATGGTTGGATACTTCCGTTGAGCAGAGTTCCAGTGTTTTGATGCAAATGCAATGATTTGCTCATGCCCGTTGATTTTTTGTTTTAAGATGCCCCCATACCCAATATCGGAGGCATCTGTTTCTACAATTTTAAATGCATGAGGGTCGGGAAGTGCTAAGCAAGGGAGATGTTTAACACTTGTTTTGATGTTTTTGACAATTGAAGTATGGATATCAGTCCATGTAGGAGGATCGGTTTTTAACCGATTATGTAAAGGTTTTAAAAGAGTGCTGAGATTAGGAATAAAATCGGACACATAATTTAAACTTCCAAGAAAACGTTGGAGTTGTTTTTTATCTAAAATTTGGTCGGGGAACTTATCAGCAAAGCTAATAGATCTTTGAATTGGAATAATAGTTCCTTGGGAAATATTATGTTCAAGAAATCGAATGTTGGTTTGAAAAAGGCTGAACTTAGTTTTTGAAAGCTCTAAACCATTTTTTTTAATGATTTTTAGAAAAGTATGCAAATGATTAAAATGTTGTTTTAATGCATTTGAAAATACTAAAATATCATCAATATATACTATAATAAAATTAGTATATGGATTGAAAATATCATTCATGACTTTCTAAAACTCGGAAGGTGCATTTTTTAAACCGAATGACATGACATTCCATTCATATTGACCAAAAGGAAGAGTAGAAGCAGTTTTATACATTTCTTTTGGATCTATTTGGATTTGCCAGAAACCCGACTTTAGATCAAATTTAGAAAAGATGATAGAAGAATGGAGTCTATTGAGAAGGTCTTTTTTATTTGGAATAGGATATCTAATCCATCTTAATATTGTATTGAGGGGCTTGTAATTGATCACAAGTTGAGGAACTCCTCGCTCAATTTCAGCATTTTTGTTGACATAGAAAGCGGCACAACTCCAAGGAGATGTACTGGGGGAAATGATCCTTTTGTCAAGAAGGTCTTGGATTTCTTTTTTACAATGATCAATTAAGTCATTGTTCATTTGAATGTGTCGAGCTTTGGTGGGGATGAGTTTTTCATCAAAATCGGCTCATAAGGTAAATTGATGATATGTTGTTTATGGTTCCAAAAGGCATTGGGAATATCAGCACAAAGTTGGGACTGAATATAGTCATTGATAGATTTAATTTTGGCTTGGGTATCAGTAGACTCTAACTGTTGTTGGAGTCTTTTGAAAGAGATTTCTTCTTGAAGAAAATTGATTTGAGACTTCTTAGTCTCAAGAACTTGTAAAGCTTTAGTGATAGGAGGTCTATCAAATGGAATAAGAAGAGAAGAATTTTGAATTTTTATGCCTTGTTGAGTAACTTGGAAAGGCATAAGTTGTTGGATAAAAGGTGTGCCAAGAATGACAGGATTGGAAAGGTCTTTGTCTAGGAGGAAATAAGTTTTAACGGATAAAGAGGAGTACTTAACCTCAACATCTGAAAGTTTAAAACTAATTCCTAACTTAGCTTCATTGGCAGATCTAAGGCGTTCCTTAGTTTTCTCAACGTATTTAGTAGGAATTAATCCTTCTTGGATACAATTCAGATCGACACCCGTATCTAATAAGGATGGAAAATCTAAAATAAAAGATTGGTTGATGACTAGAGTAATTCTAATGTGCCATCTTTGGATAGAAATTGTTAAAAGATAATTTAAAAAATTATCTGGTTTTTCTACAGGCTCTTGAGAGATGCTAGTTGGATTTTCGGGAGGTTTGGTTTGGAAATTAAGTTGCTGGATAGCTAACCTATCAATTTCTTGAGAAGCTTTAATGTTTCGATTTCTTGCTTTATGTAAGCAATTTCATATTGGAGGTCTTGTATGGTAATACAAGTACTAGGTTTTTGGTTGGGGAATCTATTGAAAATATCGGTGATATTGTAAGTATTGTTCATACTAGGATGATTTTTGAAAGGTTTGAGGCTATTATCCTGAATAGTTCCTTTAAGTTTTTCTAGGTAATTTTTCCTTTCAGAGTTGTCGGGAATCTTACCTATGAGTTCTAATAAAAGGTTTTGTTCCTTGGTAAGTACATTAAGTACTTGGATCACTATCACTTGAGGAAGATGATGATATATCATCTTGTTCTAGGTTTTTGACATATTCTTCGTTTTCCTCAGAGTTAGAATCCGAATTACAAAGAAGATTTTTGAGTTTAAGGAGGGTTTCGGATTCTAAGGATAATTCCTGAATCTTTTTGGAAACTCTACAGTAACGAGCTATATGCCCGGGTTTGTTACACTTGTAACAAACTATGGATTTTCTACTGGATGGGTTACTATCTAGTTTTGGAGGGAAGGAGAAGCAGTCCAAGACTGTTTAGGGAAGGTTTTCCGATATTTGGGTCGGAATTTGGATCTATAAGGCTTATAAGGCCTATGTTGGTCAAAAGACTTAGTTTGGGCTTTAGGCTTCTTATGAGGCTTAGACTTACAAGAAGGTAGACCAAACTATTCACAGAAAGATCCTAAATCTTTCTTATTTTGGGCTTTGTCTCGGGCTAATTGCTAGAGCATTTTATCCTGTTTAAAGATTTTCAGTGCAACCTTGTTGGATATGACTAGTTAACTGGCCAAAGGTAATTTGTTCATATGGAATGGTTTGACCATAATGAGTTTGAAGGTCTTCACGAACTAAGTCACGAAGGGATTTAGGGAGTCCATCTAAGAATTTTTCTTTCCAGTATTGGTTATTACCATCCGGTCGGGAATAAATCCTAGTAAAGAAGGAGTCTTTGTACCACCTAAGGTCAGAAATGGTTCTACACTTAAGGTTATCGAGGATTTCAGAGGATTTTCACAAAAAATACCGGGATTACCTATGAAAGTTTTGGCTATGGTAAACAATAAAGTTGACACAACATCGGGGATGGTACTTCTATCCTGGATGATAGGGATATTATCTTCCGAAAGTTTAATGGCTTGGAAGATACTATTCCTATCTGTTTCAGTGAGATGTTCATCCCACCAACTTTTGAGTTGACCAGTAAATCCGACACCTATGACATGGGCAGGAAAAGGGTCAGAACACCGGTGAGAAGTTCTATAGGTTGTGGCTACCATAGTCATTTGTTGGAGTATGGACATAATGTTGTACTCAGTTTGACCATCTATGTTCCATTCATTGATATTGTTGGCATGGTAGGAATTTTGTAAAGTTCCTGGCTTTTCTTCAAGACCAATGTCGGGTGGACTACTCTTTGGATAATACAACTTATGTGGTTGTATTCAATTAGGTTTTCCTAACTTAAGAGGAGCAACTTCTAAAGGAGGTTGACACTCTTTGGAAGATGACTGGTTGTCACTTTCATTTTCAGAATCAGTCTCATCTAAGACTGCTATTGAACCTTTGATACTATCCTTTAAACTATGGATAGGATGTTGAGGGGGTAGAAGGAGAAGCGGAAGACTTAGGAATAGATTTCTCTATTTCTGCTATCCTAGCTTGAAGTTCACTAAGAACAGGTTTATCGGGTTGAAGGAGTTCTTTCCTAAAGTGGGAAGGAATCTCATAAGGTTTAAATAAAGGAACAGACAAAGAAGAAGAAGAAGAAGCATTTTGTGAAACAAAAGAATTTTTATTAAAAAGGTAGTCACCAAGTACTTGTAAGTACTTATTGGTATAATTGTTTTGCTCAAAGATATTTTGGATATCTCTAGCAATGAGAGTTTTATCTTCCTTTCTCTTGAAAGGAGATACATCTATGGTTTCAGTACCAAAATTAATTTTGAATTTTTGAGCAGGAGGAAATTTTGAAGAAATAGTTGTGCCTTGGGCAGTTTGCCAAAGTTTGGTAACATTTAAAGTTTTTGAAAATGGATAATCAATTTTATGGATCAAAGCATAAGCTTCAATCCATATGAAAAAATCTAAATTTTGTTGAATCTCACTCAGAAATTCATAAAATTCATCCTGGATTGTCTGTCTAACAGATCCTTGGAAGTTTTCAAAGAACCAAGTTCTTTTTGAAAGATTTTCAGGAGAATAAAAAGTTTTTCGCAAACTTATTTTATCAATTTGAAAATCATCAATTTGTAAAACATTTAGTTCACCTATCATAGTAGAATGAGTAGTAGAAGTTGGGCCATCAAACTCTTGCTCATTATGTTGAACAGAGTATCTATCCTAAGGTATTTTAGATTCAAAATTTAAATCTTGAAGTTGAGTTGTAACAGATGACACCGAAGATAGGGCAGGTGTTACGGAAGGAGGAATCATAGAATTAAAAGGATGACTCCTAAAAGATTTTGATCTTTGAAAAGAGATTTCAACATTCCCATTGGAGAACTGTTGAGTATTAGAAATATCCGTATTTTCCGGAGCATCGGAAGGAGTAATCTCTTCTAATTTCCAAGTAAGAGTAAGATTTACTTGGTTCCAAGAAATACGTTTTGGGACAGAGAGATGAGATCTTCTCAGATCTGTTTGAAAAAGGATAGTTTCCCCTTTAGCAGGAGATCTTTGTAAAGCATTTGAATTAAAAGCAGAATTCATAGCCTTGTATTGAATTCTATAAATGATTGCAACAGGAGAAGATCCTGCCTTAATCTTAAAATTGGAAGATTTGACATTTAAAGTCGGAGTATCCAAAATATTTTTATCTTTTAAAGAAACGGTAAAGTTTGGAAAACAATCAAAATGGACAACTCCATCACATAGACTGGTTTCTACCATTCCTAATAAAGAATCTTGAAATTCTAAAAACCTAGAATCTCTAAGGCAAAGGAGAAGGGTTGTATCAAGGCCTTCGGTTGAAAGGGGTTTTAGCACAATTTGGACTAAACCTAAATGGTGATAATTGTATTTTTGTTGAAACTTTTGGATGGACTTTTGACTTAAGAGTTTAAGCTCTAAAGTGTTGGAAACCATTTCAACTGTTTGTTCAACGGTCCTAATTGAGTAGTCACTAGTAAGAGACCATTTGGAAGTGTTATAGATTTGGTTTGTGGGAAGGTTGGGAATTTTCCAACTATCTATGGATTGTAAGAGATCGGGATAATTGACCTCTTCTTTGAGTTTCACCGACGAGGATGAAGGATTTTGATTAGAAGATGAAGATGAAGAAAAAGAAGAAGTTCTAGAAAAAGGGTTGAGAAAAGACATAATGAAAGTAAAAACAAATATGCGAGAAAATAAAAGTGGATGTATGCAAATGTTTGTAATTTTTTCCTTAACCCAATCGGTAATCATCACCTTCAAGTTCCATAAAATAGTTTTCAAGTTAATGAATATGTAAAGATACGAGATAGATCCGGGCAAATCTACTAGTTTTAAGAGTTCCGTTATACAAATACGTGTTTTGGCGAGGTTAAATTTTGATTTCAAATCTGTAAGTCAAGATATAGAGAATAAATCTCTTATTCTTTTCTAGCCTCCAAACAATATACTTGGTTTTACACTTCTTCACAAGTTCATGTGAAAATAGTCGGATCTGGCCATGACATGGAATCTCTCGCCGATATATATGAGGTTTACAACGCCTTCCATGGCCAACTTCCTCAACAACAACATTAGCATAAACCGGGAAACCCGATTTCCTTCTAGATCTGAACCATTTTAACATAAATAGTTCAGAGATGCATAACAGACTTCATAAAACCTTAAGATCTGTCGGATCTATTTCAGATCTGAACATATTCGGCTAACCTCAAGGCTACCTTACTTCCCCATCCGGCTCTGATACCAAAATGGGTCGTTCGTTTTATACTTAGGATGAGAAAAGTATGTTAAAATGGTGATATGGTGTTTGCAAAAGGGGTCGTCAAAGGGGTCGTCCAATTTAAAAACCCCGTTTAATGCAAAAAAGGGAAACAATTGGATGACCCCTTTTTATCAAACAGATTACCCCAAAACAAATTTCCTTCATCCTAAGTCGTCGTCGTACTTTACCCGAAGGCTACCTTACTTTCCCTTTTGGTATCGGAGCCGGATGTGGAAGTAAGGTAGCCTTCAGGTTAGCCGAATATGTTCATATCCGAAATAGATCCGACAGATCTTAAGGTTTTATGAAGTCTGTTATGCATCTCTGAACTATTTATGTTAAAATGGTTCGGATCTAGAAGGAAATCGGGTTTCCCAGTTTACGCTGATGTTGTTATTGAGGTAGTTGCCCATGGAAGGCATTATAAACCTCATATAAATCAACGAGAGATTCCATCTCATGGCCGGATCTAACTATTTTCACATGAACTTGTGAAGAAGTGTGAAACCAAGTATATTCTTTGGAAGCTAGAAAAGAATAAGAGATTTATTCTCTATATCTTAACTTACAGATTTGAAATCAAAATCCGACCTCGCCAAAACACGTACTTGTATAACGGAAATCTTAAAACTAGAAGATCTGCCCAAATCTATCTCGTATTTTTACATATTCATTAACTTGAATACTATTTTATGGAACTTGAAGGTGATGATTACCGATTGGGTTAAGGAATGTATTACAAATATTTGCATACATCCACTTTTATTTTCTGCATATTTGTTCTTACTTTCATTATGTCTTTTCTCAACCCTTTTTCCGGAACTTCTTCTTCTTCATCTTCATCTTCTTCTCAAAATCCTTCATCCTCGTCGGTGAAACTCAAAGAAGAGGTCAATTATCCCGATCTCTTACAATCCATAGATAGTTGGAAAATTCCCAACCTTCCCACAAACCAGGTTTATAATACCTCCAAATGGTCTCTTACCAGTGACTACTCAATTAGGACCGTTGAACAAACAGTTGAAATGGTTTCCAACACTTTAGAGCTTAAACTCTTAAGTCAAAAGTCAATCCAAAAGTTTCAACAAAAATACAATTATCTCCATTTAGGTTTAGTCCAAATTGCTGTTAAACCCCTTTCAACCGAAGGCCTTGATACAACCCTTCTCCTTTGCCTTAGAGATTCTAGGTTTTTAGAATTTCAAGATTCTTTATTAGGAATGATAGAAACCAGTCTATGTGATGGAGTTGTCCATTTTGATTGTTTTCCAAACTTTACCGTTTCTTTAAAAGATAAAAATATTTTGGATACTCCGACTTTAAATGTCAAATCTTCCAATTTTAAGATTAAGGCAGGATCTTCTCCTGTTGCAATCAGTTCAGAATTCAATATAAGGCTATGAATTCTGCTTTTAATTCAAAGGCTTTACAAAGATCTCCTGCTAAAGGGGAAACTATCATTTTTCAAACAGATCCGAGAAGATCTCATCTCTCTGTCCCAAAACGTATTTCTTGGAACCAAGTAAATCTTCCTCTTACTTGGAAATTAGAAGAGATTACTCCTTCCGATGCTCCAGAAAATACGGATATTTCTAATATTCAACAGTTCTCCAATGGGAATGTTGAAATCTCTTTTCAAAGATCAAAATCTTTTAGGAGTCATCCTTTTAATTCTATGATTCCTCATTTTGTAACACCTGCCCGATCTTCGGTGTCATCTGTTACAACTCAACTTCAAGATTTAAATTTTGAATCTAAAATACCTCGGGCTAGATACTTTGTTCAACATAATGAGCAAGAGTCTGATGGCCCAACTTCTCCTACTCATTCTACTATGATAGGTGAACTAAATGTTTTACAAATTGATAAAATAAGTTTGCGAAAAACTTTTTATTCTCCTGAAAATCTTCCAAAAAGAACTTGGTTCTTTGAAAACTTCCAAGGATCTGTCAGACAGACAGTCCATTATGAATTTTATGAATTTCTAGGTGAGATTCAACAAAATTTAGATTTTTTCATATGGTTTGAAGCTTATGCTTTGATCCATAAAATTGATTATCCATTTTCAAAAACTTTAAATGTTACCAAACTTTGGCAAACTGCCCAAGGCACAACTATTTCTTCCGAATTTCCTCCTGCTCAAAAATTCAAAATTAATTTTGGTACTGAAACCATAGATTCATCTCCTTTCAAGAGAAAGGAAGATGAAACTCTCATTGCTAGAGATATCTAGAATATCTTTGAGCAAAACAATTATACCAATAAGTACATACAAGTACTTGGTGACTACCTTTTTAAAAAAATTCTTTTGTTTCTCAAAATGCTTCTTCTTCTTCTTTGTCTGTTCCTTTATTTAAACCTTATGATATTCCTTCCCACTTTAGGAAAGAACTCCTTCAACCTGATAAACTTGTTCTTTGTGAACTTCAAGCTAGGATAGCAGAAATAGAGAAATCTATTCCTAAGTCTTCCGCTTCTCCTTCTACCCATCAACATCCTATCCATAGTTTAAAGGATAGTACCAAAGGTTCAATAGAAGTCTTAGATGAGACTGATTCTGAAAATGAAAGTGACAACCAGTCATCTTCCAAAGAGTGTCAACCTCCTTTAGAAGTTGCTCCTCTTAAGTTAGGAAAACCTAATTGGATACAACCACATAAGTTGTATTATCCAAATCCTAGTCCACCCGACATTGGTCTAGAAGAAAAGCAAGGAATTTTACAAAATTCCTACAATGCCAACAATATCTATGAATGGAACATAGATGGTCAAACTGAGTACAACATTATGTCCATACTCCAACAAATGACTATGGTAGCCACAGCCTATAGAACCTCTCACCAGGTGTTCGACCCTTTTCTGCCCATGTCATAGTTGTCAGATTTACTGGTCAACTCAAAAGTTGGTGGGATGAACATCTCACTGAAACAGATAGGAATAGTATCTTCCAAGCCGTTAAGCTTTCAGAAGAGAATATCCCTATCATCTAGGATGGAAGTACCATCCCCGATGTTGTGTCAACTTTATTGTTTACCATAGTCAAAACTTTCATAGGTAATCCCGGTATTTTTCGTGAAAAATCCTCTGAAATCCTCAATAACCTTAAGTGTAGAACCATTTATGACTTTAGGTGGTACAAAGACTCCTTCTTGGCTAGGATTTATTCCCGACCGGATGGTAATAACCAATATTGGAAAGAAAAATTCTTAGATAGACTCCCTAAATCCCTTCGTGACTTAGTTCGTGAAGACCTTCAAACTCATTATGGTCAAACCATTCCATATGAACAAATTACCTTTGGCCAGTTATCTAGTCATATCCAACAGGTTTCCCTGAAAATCTGTAAACAGGATAAAATGCTCAGGCAATTAGCCCGAGACAAAGCCCAAAATAAGAAAGATTTAGGATCTTTATGTGAACAGTTTGGTCTACCTTCTTGTAAGTTTAAGCCTCATAAGAAGCCTAAAGCCCAAACTAAGTCTTTTGACCAACATAGGCCTTATAAGCCTTATAGATCCAAATTCCGACCCAAATATCGGAAAACCTTCCCTAAACAGTCTTGGACTAATAAGCCTAGACAACAACCTAAACCTCCAAAACTAGATAGTAACCCATCCAGTAGCAAATCCATAGTTTGTTACAAGTGTAACCAACTCGGGCATATAGATCGTTACTGTAGAGTTTCCAAAAAGATTCAAGAATTATCCTTTGAATCCGAAACCCTCCTTAAACTCCAAAATCTTCTTTGTAATTCAGATGCTGACTCCGAGGACAACGAAGAATATGTCAAAAACTTAAAACAAGATGATATATCATCATCTTCTTCTGATAGTGATCCGGAACTTAATGTACTTACCAAAGAACAGGATCTCCTATTAGAACTCATAGGAAAAATCCCTGACAGTTCCGAAAGACAAAACTACTTAGAAAAACTTAAAGGGACTAGTCAGGATAATAGTCTTAAACCTTTCAAAAATCATCCTATTATGAACAACACTGATATTTTCAATAGGTTCCCTAACCAGAAACCTAGTACATGTATTACTATACAAGACCTTCAATCTGAAATTGCTTACATAAAGCAAGAAACTAGGAACATCAAAGCCTCTCAGAAATTGATAGGTTAGTTATTCAACAATTTAATTTTCATGCCAAATCTCCTGAAGCATCTACTAGTGCCTCCCAAGAGCCTATAGATAAATCCGATAATTTTTTAAATTATCTTTAAAAAATTTCTATCCAAAGATGGCATATTAGGATTACTCTTGTCATCAACCAATCCTTTATTCTTGATCTTCCAGCCTTACTAGATACTCGGAGTTGATCTTAATTGTATTCAGGAAGGGTTAATCCCTACTAAGTACTTTGAAAAGACTAAGGAATGTCTTAGGTCTGCAAATGGTGCTAAATTAGGAATCAGTTTTAAGCTTTCGGATGTAGAGGTCAAATACTCTTCTTTATCTGTTAAAACTTCTTTCCTTCTTGCCAAGGACATTCAACAGCTTATGTCTTTCCAGGTCACTCAACAAGGCATAAATATTCAAAAAAATTCTTTACTTATTCCTTTTGATAGGCCTCCTATCACTAAAGCCTTAAAAGTTCTTGAGACTAAGAAGTCTCAAATCAATTTTCTTCAAGAATAAATCTCTTTTAAAATTCTCCAACAACAGTTAGAGTCTAGTGAAAACAAGACCAAAATCAAATCCATCAATGACTATATCCAGTCTCAACTATGTGTTAATATTCCCAATGCTTTTTGGAACCACAAACAAAGCATATCATCAACTTGCCCTATGAACCTGATTTTGATGAAAAACGCATCCCAACCAAGGCTCGTCCTATCCAAATGAATAATGATCTCATCGATCATTGCAAAAAAGAAATCCAAGATCTTCCGGATAAGAAGATCATTTCCCCCAGTACATCTCCTTAGAGTTGTGTTGCTTTCTACGTTAACAAGAATGTTGAAATTGAGCGAGGAGTTCCTCGACTTGTGATCAATTACAAGCCTCTCAATACAGCGTTAAGATGGATTAGGTATCCTATTCCCAATAAGAAAGACCTTCTCAACCGTCTTCATTCTTCTGTCATTTTTTCTAAATTCGATTTAAAGTCGGGATTCCGGAAAATTCAAATAGATCCTAAGGATAGGTATAAAACTGCCTTTACTCTTCCTTTCGATCAGTATGAATGGAATGTCATGTCATTCGGTCTTAAAAATGCACCTTCCGAATTCCAGAAAGTCATGAATGATATTTTCAATCTATATACTAATTTCATTATAGTATATATTGATGACATTTTAGTATTTTCAAATGCATTAAAACAACATTTTAATCATTTGCATACTTTTCTTAAAATCATCAAACAAAATGGCTTAGTTCTTTCTAAAACTAAGTTTAGCTTATTTTAAACCAACATTCGTTTTTTAGTACTGAGCCAAGTTGGTATCAGTACTAAAGTAACAACTAATGAAATTAATATGTTACAAAGTACTTCACATCTACATAATGATATCCCCTTAGCAGAAGTTAGTTTAGATGTTAATGGCGTTAAAATTGTGGCCAGTCCTTTTAAAACTATTACTAAACATTCCGAACATACGCAACCTACTTAAAGGATTTAGATAAAGTATATCAACAAAATAATTATACTAATAAAAAATTACATTGTTTAACTGAGAATTTAAGTAAATTACAATTAGGGCAAGTAAAGGAAAAAGAAGTAATTACTAAAATTGAAAAACCTTTGTTTAATGTTGCAGAAAGTAAATTTACTATGACTACAAATAGTTCATTATTACACGAAATTACTAAAAAACTTGAAACTTTAAATTTAGAAAAGAAAAATATAAATGATATAAGTGAAATATCGGAAGTGAGTCGAAACCTTAAGTATAAATAATATGAATATTAATAAATTAGAATCTACAAAAAATGTTACAACAGGAAGAACTTATCATAAAACTAAGAATTATTATCCAAGACCTTCTTTTCCAAATATGCAATTTGAAGAAGTTAGGGAAAGATTTCATTTTCACCCTGAAGAATTATATGATTGGAATATAGATGGCTTAACATAATGGAAAATATATAATACATTAACCGAGATAGGAATAGCTATTGCTACATATAAATCTCATGGTAAAATTGATGAAGAAGCTACGCAAATGATTATTTCCGGATTTACTAGATTATTAAAAGGTTGGTGGGATAATGTTTTAATTGAAGTAGATAAACAACAGATTATTCAAGCTAAAAAACAAGTTGTGAAACCTGAGTCAACATCAATGGAATTATCATTCACCCAAATATCCGATGCCTCAACTACCTTAATATATGCTATATGTAAACATTTTTTAGGTAACCCTGAAAAGTTTCAGCAAAGAAGTTCTGAAGTTTTAATTAATTTAAGATGTCCAAAATTACATGACTTTAGGTGGTATAAAGATATGTTTTTAACTAAATTAATGATTAGAACTGATGCTAGTTCAAATTTCTGGAAAGAAAGATTTATAGCCGGATTACCTAAATTATTTGCTGAAAAAGGTTAGAATGAAACTTAAGGAAACATATAATAATGAAATACCTTATGAACAATTAACATATGGTGATTTGATCAATTATATTAATATAACTGGATTAGCCTTATGTAATGATTTTAAATTAACAACTAGGATTAAAAATGATAATCATATTTTATCAAAAAAATTAGGAGGATTTTGTGAGCAATTTGATATTAGTACTGAGAAAATAAGTGCTCCTTCTAATAAAGTTAAAAGACATAAACAAAAATCTAAAGATTATTCTAAGCCCAGGTAAAAGACTTATTCAAAACATTACTCTAAAAAACCCTTTAGGAAAATATTTTCTAAAAAACCTACTGAACAAAAAGACAGTAAACCTTATTCAAAACTAAAATGTTATAAATGTGGAAAAATAGGACATACTTCGAGTATTGTAGATTAAAAGAAAAAGTTAATAATCTTACTTTAAATGATGAACATAAAAGGCAAATTTTGGAATTAATCGATCAAGAAGAAACAGATAATGATATTGCTAGTTCCGAAGAAGATTTTAATGAACAAATAAATGAGTTAGTAGATTCATCCAGTGATGAAAGTGATAATAATTGTGTAAATAATATAGGAATGTGTTATCCTAGCATTAATGTAATTTCTGCCGATGATAAATAATTTTTCTTAGGATTAATAGATAAAATAAAAGATGATGAAATTAAAAATGAGTATTTACTAAAATTAAAAGATATGATTATAAATGATATTCATAAACATGAAATAAAACCTTTTAATTTTAAAGATGTTACTGATAAATTTAAGAAATCTAATCAAGTAACTATAGGAGATTTACAAAAAGAAATTAATGAGTTAAAATTAGAAGTAAAAGAATTACAATTACAAGTCAGTATTTTAAGTCGAGTAGAAAAGGAAAAGATTAATAAAGGAAAACAAGTAGTAACTGAAGATATCAATGACCAAAGTGAAAGTGATTATATAGCGTTAATTTCTCGTATTAATGTTCAACGTTGGTATATAAATATTAAGATTAAAATTAAGAATGAATTAATTATAGATTCTGTAGCCTTAGTAGATAGCAGAGCTGATCATAATTGTATTCAAGAAGGATTAGTACCAACTAAATACTTTGAAAAAACTAAAGAAAGATTAAATACTGGAAGTGGATCAAAATTAAAAGTAAAATATAAATTAAGTAATGCTTTAATTTGTAATAAGCAAATTTGTTTTAAAAAATACTTTTATTCTAGTTAAAGATTTATCACAAAAAAATTTATTAGGAACACCATTTTTAACTCAAATATATCCCTTTACAGTTAGTAAAGATGGTATTTTAACAAATATTTTAGGAGAAGATATTATCTTTGATTTTGTTACATCCCCAACTGAAAAGGAAATTGATAATTTAAAATCTAAAACTATAAATAAGATTTATTGTCTCACTAATCAAATTAATTATTTAAAGGAAGAAGTTAAAATAGAAAAAATAAAGGAATTATTAGAAACTGATAAAATAAAAAAACAAATTAATGAATTTGAAATTAAATTACATATTGATGTTTGTTCCGAATTACCAAATGCTTTTTGGAATCGTAAAAAACATATTGTATCTTTACCTTATGAAAAGGATTTTTCCGATACGGAAATACCGACTAAAGCTAGACCAATTCAAATGAATAAAGAGTTATTAGAATATTGTAAAAAAGAGATTCAAGGATTATTAGATAAGAAATTGATTAGAACCTCTAAGTCACCTTGGAGTTGTGCTGCATTCTATGTTAATAATGTTGCGAAAAAGGAACGAGGAACCCCTCGTTTAGTAATTAATTATAAGCCTCTAAACAAAGCCTTACAGTGGATTAGATATCAAATCCCAAATAAAAGAGATTTGTTGAAAAGAACTTATGGAACTAATGTTTATTCTAAATTTGATCCGAAATCGGGATTTTGGCAAATACAAATAGCAGAAAAGGATAAGTATAAGACTGCATTTATTGTCCCCTTTGGACATTATGAGTGGAATGTAATGCCATTTGGTTTAAAAAATGCCCCTTCAGATTCCAAAATATGATGAATGAAATATTTACCCCTTATATATTTTTTTGCATAGTATATATTGATGATGTGTTGATTTTTTCTAAATCAGTTGATCAACATTTTAAACATTTACATATATTTTATAAGATTGTGAAAAATAATGGATTAGTATTATCGAAACCTAAAATGAAATTATTTTTAACAACATGTAGATTTCTAGGTCATGAGTTGAGTCAAGGAACCTATAAGCCAATCTATAGAGTCATTGAATTTGCATCTAAATTTCGTAATGAATTAAAGGAAAAACAACAACGCAGAGATTTTTTGGTTGTTTAAATTATGTTTCATCTTTCATTAAAAATTTAAGAATCATAATTGAACCTTTATATAAAAGATTAAGGGAAAATGCTATACCATGGTCTAATGAACATACAGAAATAGTTAAGAAAATTAAAGAAACTGTTCGGAGTCTTCCATGGTCTATTTTATTAATGATTAGAGATGCAAGACATAATAACTTTGAACATTCTTTATTAGCCATACTTGAATCTAATATAGCAAATGGTCCAGTATATAGTAACTGTTATCCGAATTTTTCAGTTGATTTAATAGATGAAAATATTCTAAAAACATTAACAGTGAATCTTCAAACAAAAAACTTATCATTAGATAGATCCAAGTCTATAGGGTTAATATATCGTGTTTATTATAAAGTAATGAATACTTTAGCCCCAAAAGTAAAGATTGAAAGTAAATTAGGAGAATCTTTACTATTTGAACCTAACACTAAACATACAAATACGTATATTCCAAAACGTATATCATGGAATGAATTAATTCAAAATGAGTCTAAATGGAATCTTGAACATATGTCTACTAAATCAAAAGATATAGGTGAATCTAGTAAATTATCTAAAATTACTGAATTTAAAAATGGATCAGTTGAAATAAGCTTTTCTAAAAGACAAAATTCTAAAAGAATTAGTGAATTAGACGATAAAGGTAAAATGAAGTTACATAGTGTAGATTTTGAACAAACAATTCCAAAACCTGTATATATCTTTGACAATATAGATAATGAATCTGAATATAATCCTACTTCTAGCCAAATGGAACCTGATTTAACTGATTTACCATCTACATTAAATATGGTTCAATCTATTGATTGGGTAATGGATAAAAATTTATTAAAAACATGGTTTATGTGTCCCACTAAGAAAGAGTCTAGAGCATGGTTTTTTAACAAATTCCCCCCAGAGAGAGGATATCCGAACTCTTTGGTATGCTGACATGAATGCTATGCACATTCATCTTGAATTCTTTACATGGTTAGACAAACATTTAAAAAACCAAGAACAAATAGCTAGAGTAACAAACAATGAAATTAATATGTTACAAAGTACATCAAAAACACATTTACTTAATGATATCCCTTTAGCAAAAGTTAGTTTAGATGTTAATGGAGTAAAAGTAATAGCTAGTCCATTTAAAACTATTATTAAGCATTCTGAAAATAGTCAACCTACACTAAAAGATTTAGATAAAGTATATCAACAAAATAATTATACTAATAAAAAATTATATTGTTTAACTGAAAACTTAAGTAAATTACAATTAGGACAAATAAAGGAAAAAGAAGTAATTCCTAAAATTGAAAAACCTTTATTTAGTGTTGCAGAAAGCAAATTTACTATGACTACAAATAGTTCTTTATTACATGAGATTACTAAAAAACTTGAAACCTTAAATTTAGAAAAGAAGAATATAAATGCTATAAGTGAAATATCGGAAGCTGAGTCTGAAACCTTAAGCATAAATAATATGAATATTAATAAATTAAAATCTACAAAAAATGCTATAACAGGAAGAACTTATCATAAAACAAAAAATTATTATCCAAGACCTTCCTTCCTAGATATGCAATTTGAAGAAGCTAGAGAAAGATTTCACTTTCACCCTGAAGAATTATATGATTGGAACATTGATGGCTTAACAAAATGGCAAATATATAATACTTTAACCGAGATAGGAATAGCCATAGCTACATATAAGTCACATGGTAAAACTGATGAAGAAGCTACTTAAATGATTATTTCTAGATTTACTGGATTAATAAAAGGATGGTGGGATAATGTTTTAACTAAGGTAGATAAACAACAAATTATTCAAGCTAAAAAACAAGTTGTGAAACCTAAGTCAACATCTATGGAATTATCCTTTACTCAAATATCTAATGCCTCAACTACCTTAATATATGTTATATGTAAACATTTTCTAGGAAACCCTGATAAGTTTCAAGAAAGAAGTTCTGAAATTTTAATTA
>JAHSUH010004701.1:0-37136 GCA_025388415.1 Cynanchum wilfordii | reverse complement strand
CTATCATTGTGAAGCGGAATTCACCAAGTGTTGGATGGTTCACCCACCAATAGGGAACGATGGGTTAGGTAGACCGTCATGAGATCGGGTTAGTTTTACCCTACTAATGCCGGGCCGCAATAGTAATTCAACCTAGTACGAGAGGAACAGTTTGATTCGCACAATTGGTCATCGCGCTGTTGAATAGCCGTGCCGGGCTACCGTGCGTTGGATTATGGCCAACGCCTATAAGTCGAATCCGGGCTAGAAGCCGCACGTGTGCCTGCCGTACTTTTGCCGACCCGCAGTAGGGGCCTCGGCCCCCAAGGGCACGTGTCATTGGCCAAACCGTCGGGGCGAAAGAGCCTCGTCGGCTGCCTTGAAGTAAAATTCCCATCGAGCGGCGAGTAGAATCCTTTGGAGACGACTTAACTACGCGACGGGGTATTGTAAGGGGCAGAGTGGCCTTGCTGCCACGATCCTCCGAGATTTAGCCCTTTGTCGACTCGATTCGTCCCTCCCCCACCCTCCTACCTCTCTTAATTAATATTGTTTCTAACCGGGAGGTTCCCCGTTACTACTACCTATTCGTAACTCAAAAAATACCCAAGTGTTGGGGAAAAAAGGGAAAAATGCCTCTCCACCCCCCCGCCCCATATTTTCGAGAGAAGGGTTGGGGAAATGGTGAAAAGCGTAAGGCCCATGCATGGGCAATGGCATTGCCCTAAACGAGCAAAGCCAAGATGATGGGCGTTACGTGGAAAAATTGCTGCCATGAGACGTACAAGTACAAGCACACCGGTGTGCCACGGGGTGCGCGTCGATGAGTGCCATCGGGCCGGCTAATGCGCATAGACGTGTCCCACGGGGCTCTTCCATGTGCGCGGACGTGTGCCACGGTGCTCATCCCCGTGCGCGGAAGAGTGCCGGGGGGTGCTAATCCGTTCGCTATGATGCCCGTCCATGTGCGGGATGGTGCCCACAGATGTGCGCAGACGTGTCCCACGACGCTCTTCCATGTGTGCGATGGTGCTCGTCTCTGCGCGACAAAGCGTGACATGGGGTCCTTCCATGTGCGCCATCGTGTGCCGTGGTGCTCGACCGTGTGCGCGGTAGCATGCCGGGTGGTGCTCATCCGAATGCTTTGATGCCCGTCAATGTGCGGGATGGTGCCCGCCGATGTGGGTAGACGTGTGCCCCGGAGCTGTGCCATGTGTGCCATGGTGCTCACCCCTGTGCGCGAAAATGTGCCACCATGTTTGAGGACCGGTGCCATGGTGCCCATCCATGCGCTCGGATGCGTGTCGTGATGCCTATTTATGTGCCCAATCATATTGAATAGTACTAATTCGTGTGCGGATGGGAGGCGCATCCGTACAGCGGTGCGGAATCGTGGCCCATCTCGGGGGTGAAAAAAAAAATTGAGCCCAAAAAATTCTACGCATTCTACACTTCACGGGCAACAATCCTGTAAATTTTCAGCCCAAGATAAATTCTGGGTAGTGAGAAAAAAATTCGACAAAGTTTTCCCACCGCCTCGAAAAATGAGTATCTATTGCTCTAACAAGTGAAAAAGTTGCCGGGACATCTATAGGGGAGAGAAGTTTGAGGGGCTCCGACCCAGTATTGGCGGGTCACGAGCGAGGCCCGCGCGGCACAAGGGGGCAGTCCGGCGGGGCTTTCGTCGATAACAAGTGCTGGCTAATGTCCCATTTAAATGACCCGAGAACGTCGCACATGATGCGGTGCGTGCCGTTGCACAGTCGGGCGTGATTTGGGCGAAAGACTCGCCATGCCCGCCCGGGTTCGGTCCGGTCTGTTTTTGAATGTTGGGATAGAAACGCGCGATAGTCCGTCCCTCTTTTAAAGGCTCGGTTTTTATCGGACTCGTCTTGTAGCTGCTACTTGCAAGGCGGTGTCAAGGGGTATCTCATCCGAATGCTGTGACGCAGTCCATGTGTGGGATGGTGCCCCCCGATTTGCGCAGACGGGTTCTCTTCCATGTGTGTGATGGTGCTCATCTCTGTGCGACAAAGCCTGACATGGGGCCATTCCATGTGCGCCGTCGTGTGCCGTGGTGCTCGACCATGTGCGCGGTAGCTTGCCGGGTGGTGCTCATCCGTATGCTTTGATGCATGTCAATGTACGAGATGGTGCCCACCGATGTTGGTGGACGTGTTCCCCGGAGCTCTGCCATGTGTGCCGTCACGAGGTGTCTTTCCCAGCACGGCCACCAGAATCCAACACCTTGACAACACACTCAATGGGTCAAGCGTCTGCCTTGACCCTTATGCGAAAACAAGTTATTATCAAAGATAATAAACACACCAACTCTGGCCACACTCGTGCCACTCGTGTGTACTTGCTCACCTATGTTGCGTCTCGTCTCTTGCCTCTCGTCCACGAGCTGCCCCTATTTATAATAATAACTAGGGTTGGCAGAGAACACATGGGCCAAGCCCATCTTCGGTCTTTCCCGACATAATAGGAGTCCTACTCAACCTAGGACTTCTAATCCCACAAGGACACTAACTCATGCCACCGCCTGTGCCACACTGCTCGATCCACCAACCCCGACGCACATTCAGCCCACTCCGCGTATTTCGATCCTTCTTTTATAAGTCCAGCATCCAACTGGAACACTAGGCAAATATTCGGCGCCATCGCCCCTGCCTTACGGGGATCGGCCCCGCCCGAGGGGACAAATGGTCTTACATACCTCCGCCACTTAGAGACATCGCGTCCTCGTCGATCTCTGCTGCCTCCAATAGTCGGCAATGTGATTCTCAAACTGCCACAAAGTAACGTCTCTTTCCAACGTAGCATCAATCTCGGCTTCACCCTTCCAAGGTACAAGGACGCCGGTTCTCCCGATTTTTCTTACTCTGCCCCGTTGTCCTATGGTCCAGAATTTTCTCCACGAGCTTGTCAAACCGCTTTCGGATCACCGGTGTGGTGCTCTTTGTGATTTCTGCCTTTCACTTTCAAATTCATCCTTGTTAAACTTTTTCAAATAGCTAACATGGAAAGTGGAATGAATTTTCAACCTATCGGGTAACTTAAGTCTGTAAGCTACACGACCAACTTTCTTCAACACTTCGAATGGTCCATCATATTGTGGTATCAACCCACGATGAACGACCTTCCGACCGATCTTCTTCCAAATCTTCGGTGTCAATTTCAGCAACACCAAGTCACCTACTTCAAATTGCACATCCCGCCTATGTTGATCAAGCATACTTCTTCATCCTTTTCTGAGCTAATTCCAGGCTATCCCTTGCCTCGGCAATCGGTTCATGCTTTGCCTTAGCAAACCTTTGTGCCGCTGGACACGTTCCAACACTCGGCACAACCAACGTCAAGTCTTGTGGGGTTGTCGGTTGTTGCCCATTCACCAACTCAAAGGGGCTCATCTTCGTTGCAGAAGATCGATGAAGATTGTAACATACTCGAGCCGCGTCTAGAAGATTCACCCAATTCTTCTAGCTCGTTGTCACATAGTGTCTTAAGTATTCCTCCAACAATGCATTAATCCTCTCCGTCTGACCATCGGTCCGAGGATGATTTGCTGTTGAGAACTTCAGTTCGGATCCTAACAATCCAAACAATGCTACCCAAAAACGACCAGTAAAACGTGCATCCCTATCACTAACTATGTCCCTCGGTATGCCAAAATATTTTACAACATGCTTGAAAAATAACTCAACCGCTACATCAGTTGGACACGACGAAGGGGCAGGGACAAATATTGCATACTTAGAAAATCGATCAACTATTACAAAAATAGAAGACATATCATTCACCTTTGGCAAACCAGAGATGAAATCCATTGATATACTCTGCCATGGTCCCTCGGGAATAGGCAATGGTTGCAACAAACCAGGTTCCCTCCTTCGCTCCACATTGTCCTGTTGGCACACTAGACACGTCCGGACATAGGCCTCTATGTCATCCTCCATGCGCGGCCAATAGAATCGTCTAGCCAACAACGATCTAGTCCTTTCTATGCCAGGATGAACAGCCCATAAAGAGTCATGTGCTTCCTTAAGCAACATCCGCCTCAATTCTCCGCTAGGGGCATACGCTCGTCCACCTTTGGCATACAACATGCCATCATCGAGCCAATATCTTCTCACAGTGCCATCCTGCACTAAAGACATTAGTTTTTGATAAATAGGGTCGTTAGGAGCATACTCACGTATTTTTGCCACGAAATCCGACTCCACCATCGAAATCGTAGCGAGGGTCATGCACAAGGCCCTCCTACTCAATGCATCTGCCACCGAGTTATTCTTCCCTGGCCTATGCACCCACTCGAAATCATATTCCGCAAGGAACTCTTGCCATCGAGCTTGCTTTGCGGACAACTTCTTCTGTGTCTTGAAGTAAGTATTTGCCACATTGTCCGTCACCACTGTGAAGGACGAACCCAAGAGGTAGTGTCTCCAAATCGTAAGGCAATGAATCACAGCCGTCATCTCCTTCTCATGGACAGAATAACGCTGCTCACATTCCTTTAACTTGCGACTCTCAAATGCCAAAGGATGATTCCCTTGCATTAACACGCCACCAATTGCACGATCCGAGGCATCTGTGTGTACTTCAAAGGGCAACTCAAAGTCTGGCAACTTTAGCACAGGAGCTGTCATCACCGCATCTTTGAGTTTCCGGAATGCCTCCACACACTCCTTGCTCCATAGCCAATTCACACCCTTTTTCAATAGGTCGGTCAGAGGACTTGCCACACTTGCATATCCGCCAATGAATCGTCGATAATAGTTGGCCAATCCCAAAAACGATCTCAACTCCGCCACTGTTGTCGGGGCAGACCAGCTTTCGATTGCCTCCACCTTTCGAGGATCCATCTTCACCGACCCATGGCTAATAATATGCCCAAGGAACTTAATTTCCTTTTTACGGAACTCACACTTTTCCCTCTTTACATAGAGCACATATTCCCTCAATTTTGCAAACACTAATCTTAGATGCTTTACATGATCTTCTAAAGACTCACTGTAAATCACTATGTCATCTAAGTATACCACCACGAATTTATCCAAATATTCGTACAAGACATCATTCATCAACTTACATAAAGTAGCTGGGGCATTAGTCAAACCAAATGGCATAACTAAAAATTCAAATGAACCATACCTTGTCACCACCGTGGTCTTAGGTTCATCACCATTGGCAATCCGCACTTGCCAATATCCAGACCGCAAATCTATCTTGGTGAAATACTTCCTTTTTGCCAATCTGTCGAACAGATCCAACTGATTTGGGATAGGATACTTGTTCTTCACCGTCAACTTATTCAGGGCTCAGTAATCCACACAGAATCTCAACGATCCATCTGCCTTCTTCTGGAACAAGGCAGGCGCACCAAATGGGACTTTTCGAGGGTCGATGAACTCGACGACTCAAGCAACTCACCCAATTGCTTCCTCAATTCCAACAACTCCGTTGGTCCCATTTCAGTGCGGTGCTTGCGCGGGGTGGGACTGCTCCGTGCCAACTCGATCGATGATCAATTGCGCGCCGGGGGCAACATCTTAGGCAACTCCTCGGGCATCAAATTTGCAAACTCGTCCAACACCTTGGACACGGACACGGGCAGTGTTGAGTGAACAACGTTCGTTTCTTTCAACAGAACGACCACAAATGTTGGCTCACCACGCCTTAACCCATCCTTCAACTACATCGCCGACAACATCCCTATGCCACCTTTCTGATCCAAATCTTTGTACTTGCACGGTACAAATGTCGGGGTCATATCATCCATGATCATCAATCCACGCAGGTGTGGCATCAGTGTCACTTTCGCCATCACAAGGAATTCAATTGCTAAGATCAAATCAAAGTCATCAAGTGGGACAGCCGTCATACGACACTGTCCTTCCCAACTTCCCACTTTTAACTTCACCATTGCACCGCCTCACCCCCGTTCGTTGCGCGGCATTGCATGGTCTTAATGGTGTGGGTACTCTCTTGCGCGCCAACTGCAAGCGTGTGGCTTCTCGGTCGCCACGAAATTGTTCGTTGCACCAGGAATCGATCATTGCCCACATATCCACGCCGTTCACGACCACCTTCACATACAACGGACTGGTTGTCTCTCGGTCGATCGGCCACCCTGAATGGCATTGCACAACTGAATAGGGTTCACACGAGCATAAGGCTCTCCCTTATTCTCACTGCCTTCTCCGATTTGAACATCAACCAAATTCCGATTGCGCTTCGGCTTTGGGCATTGGTACGACATGTGCCCAATTTCCCGACAATTGTAGCACTTGACACCAACTTCTTTCGATTTCACAGCAACATCATTCTTTCTCTTTGACTTGTCACCCGAAGACTTCCCCTTTGTCTTCGACAAGGCATTCTTCTTTTCCGACACGGGAGGGGCAGAGAACTGAATATCCGTCAATCGATCCGCCATCCCAAAGGCTTCGACCACATCCTTCGGGTCTTGTCTCATGAGCTCATTCCTAGCCCACTTTTTCATACATGACAAGAAGTTAAATAACTTGTCCTCCTCGGACATGTCAGAAATATTAAGAAGAATAGAAGAGAAATTAGTGACATACTCTCGAATAGTTCCCGTCTGTTCCAACTTCTTCAAGCTTTCACGAGCTTGCCACTCGGCATTCTTGGGCAAGAGCCGATCCATCAATTCCGCCTTCAATGCCCTAAAAGATTGTACCTTTACCTTCTTAGGGTCCTCTCTCCCTTGTACGCCACCACAACTTGGCATTGTTAGTAAGATACAACGTAGCTATCGCAACTTGCTCATCCTCGGGGACTTTGGCCGTCTCAAAGTAGTGTTCAAGATCCCACAAGAAGTTTTTGAACACTTTTGCGTCACGAACTCCCGAATACGCCACTGGCTCGGGTACCTTTACCCTTGCCTTACTTACACTGGCTCCAGCAGTGCTTACGGCAACTTCCATCATACTCTGCTTCAAGTAAGCAATGTCATTCTTTACACTGTCCATCATCTCCTGGAGTTGATGCACCTCCAGCACGACATCTGGTGGTCCTTGGATCTGCTCCACCAATGTCCGAGCATTCTCATCATGCTCTGTCACACCGACGGCTTGAACAAAGTGTAGAAGAAGGGTTTCCAACCGTGTCAACCGATCCGCGGTTGTTGCGTGAGGTGTCGGAGATGAGTCGAGGCGCACTCCTCTCCTCTGGTCACTAGATAACGACGACACCTCCCAAAGGCTAGAACTTGAGCTTTGATACCAAATTTGTCACAAGGTGTCTCTCCCAGCACGGCCACCAGAATCCAACACCCAACAACACACTCAATGGGTCAAGCGCACTGCCTTGACCCTTATGCGGAAACAAGTAATTATCAAAGATAATCAACACACCAACACTTACGAGAATCAATCTCAACCTTTATATTAACAAATAAAAGGAATACACATAAAGAGTTAGTCCATGCACAAGGACTGCTCGGCCAACACAAGGCCAATGATAGAATACAATCCACTCGACTATTCTATCACTCACGATTGCCTATCTATAGCACAATCGTATGTCAACACGACACACTGTTGACTCACAATGCACAACACATGTACATTGTCACGCACACATCTATGACCACTCTCGTGCCTCTCATGTGTACCTGCTCCTCTCTTCTGCCTCTCGTATCCAATACTCCACACATGCCGCCCCTATTTATAATCATAACTAGGGTTGGCAGAGAACACATGGGCCAAAGCCCATCTTCGGTCTTTCCCGACATAATAGGAGTCCTACTCAAACTAGGACTTCTAATCTCACAAGGACACTAACTCATGCCACCGCTCGTGCCACACTGCTCGGCCCACCAAGCCCGACACACATTCGGCCCACTCCGCATATTTCGGTCCTTCTTATATAAGTCCAACATCAACGGGAACCCTAGGCACACATTCTCGGCCGCCATCGCCCCGCACGGACGGGGATCCCCTTCGAGGGACAAAGGGTCTTACATGTGCCATGGTGCTCATCCCTATGCGTGAAAACGTGCCATCACGTGCGCGGACCGGTGCCATGGTGCCCATCCGTGCGCTCGGATGCGTGCCGTGATGCCTATTTATGTGCCCAATCGTATTGAATGGTGCCGATTCGTGTGCGGGTGGGAGGCGCGTCCGTAGTACCGGGAGGATCTTTATGGGGGCACCGTGTTGCAAACCGCGACCTATCTCGGGGTGTAAAAAAAAAAAAAAAAACTTGAGCCCGAAAAATTCGAAGAAAAATTCTACGCATTCTACACTTCACGGGAAACAATCCACTAAATTTTAAGCCCAAGATAAATTCTGGATAGTGAGAAAGAAATTTGACAATGTTTTCCCACCTCCTCGGAAAATGAGTATCTATTGCTCCGACAAGGGAAAAAGTTGGCGGGACATCTATAGTGGGGAAAAGTTTGAGGGGCTCTAGCCCAGCGCTGGCGGGTCATGAGCGCAGGCTGCCGCGACACAAGGTCGGTCTCGAGGCGAGCTTTCGCTCGGTAACAAGTGTTGTGTAATATCCCAATTATGTGACCCAGGAACGTCGCACATGATGTGGTGCGTGACGTCCGCCGACAGGCGTGATTTGGGCGAAAGACTGGCCGTGCCCACCCAGTTTCGGCCCGGTCTATTTTCGAATGTCGGGAATAAAAACGCGATGGTCCATCCCTCTTTTAAAGAGCTCCGGTTGTATCGGACTCGTCTTGTAGCTGCCACTTGCAAGGCGGTGTCGGGAGGTGTCTCATCCGAATGCTTTGTGACGTCGTCCATGTGCGGGATAATGCCCCCCAATTTGCGTAAACGTGTCCCACGGTTCTCTTCCATGTGTGCAATGGTGCTCGTCTCTGTGCGACAAAGCGTGACATAGGGCCCTTCCAAGTGCGTCGTCGTGTGCCGTGGTGCTCGACCATGTGCACGGTAGCGTGCCGGGTGGTGCTCATCTGTATGCTTTGATGCCCGTAAATGTGCGGGATGGTGCCCGCCGATGTTGGTGGACGTGTGCCCCGGATTTCTGCCATGTGTGCCATGGTGCTGATCCCCGTGCTCGAAAACGTGCCATCATGTGCGAGGACCGGTGTTATGGTGCCCATCCGTGAGCTCGGATGCGTGCCGTGATGCCTATTTATGTGCCCAATCGTATTGAATGGTGCTGATTCGTGTGCAGATGGGAGGCGCATCCGTGCAGTACCGAGGATCTTTATAGGGGCCCGGTTGCACAGCGTTGCGGAACCGCGACCTATCTCGGGGGTGAAAAAAAAACAAAAAAACCTGTGCCCGAAAAATTCAGGAGAAAAATTCTACGCATTCTACACTTCACGGGAAACAATCCTGTAAATTTTAAGCCCAAGATAAATTCTGGGTAGTGAGAAAGAAATTTGACAATGTTTTCCCACCTCCTCGGAAAATGAGTATCTATTGCTCTGACAAGGGAAAAAGTTGCCGGGACATCTATAGGGGGAGAAGTTTGAGGGGCTCTAGACCGGCGCTTGCGGGTCATGAGCGCAGGCTGCCGCGGCACAAGGGTAGTCCGAGGCGAGCTTTCGTTCAGTAACAAGTGCTGCCTAATGTCCCATTTTAGTGACCCGAGAACGTCGCACATGATGCGGTGCATGCGGTCGCACAGTCGTGCGTGAGTTGGGCTAAAGACTAGCCGTGCTCGCCCAGGTTTGGCCCGGTCGGTTTTTGAATGTCGGGATAGAAACACGCGATGGTCTGTCCCTCTTTTAAGGCTCGGTTTTTATCGGACTCGTCTTGTAGCTGCCACATGCAAGGCGGTGTCGGGGGTGGTCTCATCCGACGTTTGTGATGCCCGTCCCATGTCTGCGGGATGGTGCCCCCGATTTGCGCAGACGTGTCCCATGGTTCTCTTCGATGTGTGCGATGGTGCTCGTCTCTTGGCGAAAAAAGATGCGTTCTCGTGTGCCTTGGTGGTGCTCATCCGTTTGCTTTGATGCCCGCCGATGTGGGTAGACGTGTGCCCCGGAGCTGTGCCATTTGTGCCATGGTGCTCACCCCTGTGTGCGAAAACGTGTCACCATGTTTACGGACCTGTGCCATGGTGCCCATCCGTGCGGTCGGATGCGTACCGTGATGCCTATTTATGTGCCCAATCGTATTGAATGGTGCTGATTCGTGTGCGGATGGGAGGCGCATCCGTGCGTCGACGAGGATCTTCATTGGGCCGGGCGGCGGTGCGGGAAGCGCGGCCCATCTCGGGGGTGAAAAAAAAATTGAGAAAAAAAAAATTCTACGCATTCTACACTTCACGGGCAACAATCCTGTATATTTTCAGCCCAAGATAAATTATGGGTAGTGAGAAAAAATTTCGACAAAGTTATCCCACCGCCTCGGAAAAAGAGTTTCTATTGCTCTGACAAGGGAAAAAGTTGCCGGGACATCTATAGGGGGAGAAGTTTGAGGGGCTCCGGCCCAGCGCTGGCAGGTCACGAGCGCAGGCTGCAGCGGCACAAGGGTAGTCCGAGGCGAGCTTTCGCTCAGTAACAAGTGCTGTCTAATGTCCCATTTAATCGACTCCGAGAATGTCGCACATGATGAGGTGCGTGCCGTCGACAATCGCAGGCGTGATTTGTGCGAAAGACTCGTCGTGCCCGCCGTTCTGGCTCGGTCTTTTCGAATGTTGGGATAGAAACGCGCGATGGTCCGTCCCTCTTTTAAAGGCGCAGTTGCGTGTTGGGTGGTGCTCATCCGTATGCTTTGATGCCCGTCAATGTGCGGGATGGTGCCCACCGATGTTTGTGGGACGTGTGCCCCCGGGCTCTGGCCATGTGTGCCATGGTGCTCATCCCTATCCTGCGAAAACATGCCATCATGTGCGCGGACCGGGTGCCATGGTGCCCATCCGTGCGCTCGGATGCGTGTCGTGATGCCTATTTATGTGCCCAATTGTATTGAATGGTGCTGATTCATGTGCGGATGGGAGGCGCATCCGTGCAGTACCGAGGATCTTTATTGGGGCCCGGTCGCGCGAGCGGTCGGAAGCTCCGCCACGTCTCGGGGTGAAAAAAAAAAAAAAGTTGAGCCCGAAAAATTTAGAAGAAAAATTTAGAAGAAAAATTCTGCGCATTCTACACTTCACGGGCAACAATCTTGTAAATTTTCAGCCCAAGATAAATTCTGGGTAGTGAGAAAAAAATTCGACAAAGTTTTCCCACCGCCTCGGAAAATGAGTATCCATTGCTTTGTGACATGGGAAAAAGTTGCCGGGCACATCTATAAGGGGGAAAGTTTGAGGGGCTCTGGGGGCAATGGGGGGTCACGAGCGCAGCTGCCGCGGCACAAAGGGCGGTCCGAGGCGAGCGGCGCTTTCGCTCAAGTGCTGTCTAATATCCCATTTAAGTGACCCGAGAACGTCGCACATGATGCGGTGCGTGCGGTCGCACGGTCGTGAGTGATTTGGACGAAAGACTCGCCATGCCCGCCCGGGTTCGGCTAGGTCTGTTTTCGAATGTCGAGATAGATAGGCGCGATTGTCCGTCCCTCTTTTAAGGGCTCGGTTTTTATCGGACTCGTCTTGTAGCTGCCACATGCAAGACTCGCCATGGATGCCTTCGACCTACTCTGTCTATTCTTTGAAAGATGAGATCTATTATTCCTGGATTCCGAAAGTGATTCGTGCTCTCCGTTGACATCTTGTGCCATCAAAATGCCCGACAATGTTTTGGCACCGAGAGGCGCCGTTGCTTGTCTTGTTCCAATCTTCTTCATTTTGTCCGATATAGAAAATCTTTCTTTCTTTGTTGTCCATGGACGTGTTTTGCGCCAATCACTTGCCGGACGATGTGGCGCTCGGTGCCTTGTGCTCCAGGCTACCCCGTCCGACATGTTTCTGGCACAGGATGCTCTAATTCTTTCTTCTTCGGCTAATAAGTTCCCTCACTCGTTGGCATTCAAAACTCAATTTTCTCCCATTAAGAAGTGCTCGACATGGACGTCTTGTGCCATCGAAATGCCCAATGATGTTGCGCTTGGCTGCTTGCGCGGCCAGCAACACCTTTGGACGTCCTTGGTACTGAGAGGCGCCTTTGCCGACTTGTTCCGATCTTCTTCCTTTTTTGTCGGATGTAAAAGATCTTTCTTTCGTTGTTGTCCATGGACGTGTCTCCTCATTCTCTTGGCGGACGATGTAGCGCTCGGTGCCTTACGCGCCAGGATGCTCTGATTCTTTCCCTGTTCGGCCAAGTTCCTTCTCTCGTTGGCTGTCTAAACTCGATTGTCTCCCAATTAGAAGTGCTCGCCATGGACGTTGTTACGGGGTGTCTCTCCCAGCACGGCCACCAGAAGCCAACACCCAACAACACAGTCTATGGGTCAAGCGTACTGCCTTGACCCTTATGCGGAAACAGGTTATTATCAAAGATAACTAACACACCAACACTTACGAGAATCACTCTCAACCTTTATATTCACAAATAAAGGAAATACACATAAAGAGCCAACCCTTGCACAAGGACTGCTCGGCCAACACAAGGCCAATGACAGAATACAATCCACTCGACTATTCTATCACTCACGACTGCCTATCTATAGCACAATCGTATGTCAACACGACACACTGTTGACACACAATGCACAACACATGCGCACTATCACGCACACAACCACTCCACTCTCGTGCCACACTTGTGTACTTGCTTGCCTCTCGTGTCTTCTCTCTTTCCAATGCTCCACACATGCTGCCCCTATTTATAGACATAACTAGGGTTGGCAGAGAACACATGGGCTAGGCTCATCTTGGGTCTTTCCCGACATAATAGGAGTCCTACTCAAACTAGGACTTCTAGTCCCACAAGGACACTACCTCGTGCCACCGCCCGTGCCACACTGCTCGGCCCACCAAGCCCGACGCACATTCGACCCACTCTGCATCTGTCGGTCCTTCTTATATAAGTCCAGCATCCAACTGGAACCCTAGGCACACATCTATGCCGCCACTGTCCCGACCTGCCGGGACTGTCCCACGTGCGGGGACAAAGGATCTCACATACCTCCGCCACTTAGAGGCATCGACGTCCTCATCGATCTCTGCTGCCTCCAATAGTCGGCAATGTGATTCTCAAACTGCCACAAAGTAACATCTCTTTCCCACGTAGCATCAATCTCGGCTTCACCCTTCCAATGCACAAGGAAGTCGGTTCTCCGATTTTTCTTACTCGCCCTATTGTCCTATGGTCCAGAATCTTCTCCACTAGCTTGTCAAACTGCTTTCGGATCACCGGTGGTGCTCTCCGTGATTTCTGCCTTTCACTTTCAAACTCATCCTTGTTAAACTTTTTCAAATAGCTAACGTGGAAGGTTAGATGAATTTTCAACCTTGTCGGGTAGCCTAAGCTTGTACGCTACACGACCAACTTTCTTCAACACTTCGAATGGTCCATCGTATTGTGGTATCAATCCACGATGAACAGCCTTCCGACTGATCTTCTTCCAAATCTGCGGGGTCAATTTCAGCAACACCAAGTCACCTACTTCAAACTGTACATCCCGCCTATGTTGATAAGCATACTTCTTCATCCTTTTCCGGCGAATTCCAGGCTATCCCTTGCCTCGGCAACCAATTCATGCTTTGCCTTAGCAAACCTTTATGCTGCTGGACACGTTCCAACACTGGGCACAACCAACGTCAAATCCTGTGGGGTTGTCGGTTGCTGCCCATTCACCAATTCAAAGGGGGTCATCTTCGTTGCAGAAGATCGATGAAGGTTGTAACAGAACCGAGCCGCGTCTAGAAGATCCACCTAATTCTTCCGGCTCATTGTCACATAGTGCCTTAAGTATTCTTCCAACAATGCATTAATCCTTTCCGTCTGACCGTCAGTCCGAGGATGATTTGCTGTTGAAAACTTTAGTTCGGATCCTAACAGTCCAAACAATGCTACCAAAAAACGACCAGTAAATCGTGCATCCCTATCACTAATTATGTCCCTCGGTATGCCAAAGTATTTTACAACATGTTTGAAAAATAAATCAGCCGCTACATCAGCTGGACACGACGAAGGGGCAGGGACAAATATTGCATACTTAGAAAATCTATCAACTATTACAAAAATAGAAGACATATCATTCACCTTTGGCAAACCAGAGATGAAATCCATTGATATACTCTGCCATGGTCCCTCAGGAATAGGCAATGGTTGCAATAAACCAGGTTCCCTCCTTCGCTCCACCTTGTCCTGGTGGCACACTAGACACGTCCGGACATAGGCCTCTATGTCATCCTCCATGCGCGGCCAATAGAATCGTCTAGCCAACAACGATCTAGTCCTTTCTATGCCAGGATGACCAGCCCACAATGAGTCATGTGCTTCCTTAAGCAACATCCGCCTCAATTCTCCGCTAGGGACATACACTCGTCCACCCTTGGCATACAACATGCCATCATCGAGCCAATATCTTCTCACAGTGCCATCCTGCACTAAAGACATTAGTTTTTGATAAATAGGGTCATTAGGAGCATACTCACGTATTTTTGCCACGAATTCCGACTCCACCATCGAAATCGTAGCGAGGGTCATTGATGTGTTATTTTGAGTTATAAAATATTAATATAAATAATATAAATAATCGAATAAATAATACTTAAAAATAATAATAATTTTTAATATTAAAATAGGTTTGTCACAAATAAAATAACTCAATTAGGCAGAGCACCTATCGAAATAGTTTAGTAAATAAGGTGGTATTCGGATTTTAAATTTATAAAAATCGTTTTTCCCTAAGACTTCTATTAAATTCTAGTGTGGAAAATATAATCAAACTAATTATGAATATGATTTGTGATTAAGGATCATTCAACAAGTAAATCAACCAATATCAAGAATGATAAGATTGAATTCTAAATCCTAGAAAGCAAAGTAAACAACAATAAAAGGAATAAAGCAAGTAAAAAGGTTGGGAGGAATTCTTAGTAAAATATAGGTGAGATAAGAGGATACAAAATACCAAGTATAGGATAATCTTGGATCTAGTATCATAGCTCCACCAAATTCAAGTCTAAAGTAGAATCTCTTCCATACGGATCGTGGCAAGAAATTCCTAGATTAAGAACACTTGAATGTTGACAAGATCAATCTCCCATCAATCATCCGGGTCTGGTCCATCAATAGGAAACTAATCACATCAACTTGGCACTAATCGTATATCCGGGTCTGGCCTAACAATTAGTGTTAATCCGAACCACAATCTCAAATCAAAGCTTGTACTAAAGATAAAATTCAGATCTAAAGTCATCAATGAAATTGCAATTCGAATTAATAAAACCACAATCATTCCTTCCAAGAACATCACAATATCTCAAGTAATTTGTAAAATAAAACCAACCAAATCTACCTATAAGAAATGTAGAAATGAGAATTCCTAAGGTTGGTTAACTAATTACAAAGAATAACAAGAATAAATAGAAGAAAAGGGGAAAGTGAAACATAGACATTAAACCTTCTTCCTCTTCAACTCCTTCTCTTGATTCTTCTTTGCTTCTTCAATTTGGATCTTCAATTTGTGTAGCGCAAATACCCTAGAATATATTCAATAGATCTCCTTACGGATCGAGGCAAACCTACCAAATTAATCCCAAGATACTCAATACTACAACAAGTAGAGAGTAATCTCTATGAAAATTGGAAAATCAAAGTATAGATCTCTCTCTAAGTTCTACCAAACCTCTAAAATTACTTAGAAATTAAGCCTAATTCAAACTCTATCCAACCTTAATTAATGGTAAAAATCCCAATATTTATAGATAACCAAAACAGGGGGTAAAATAGTAATTTTACACAAAAATCACTAAAATCTCGGAGCAGCAGCGCCAAACACGGGCTCGGTGACAGGTTTTTCGAGCGCGCGTGTTGACTGCGCCGTGTTATTCCTTTGTCTGCCGTGTTCTTGAACCGAGCGCGTGTTCACTAGCTTGGCGGGCGTGTTCAATGGCTTGTCGGGGTGTGTTCTTGGACCGAGCACGTGTTCTGGGGGGGGTTTTGTGCATCTTTCCGGAAATTTCATATTTAGTCCCCGAACTTTGCTCTTTTAATCAATTTACTCCACAAACTTCTTGAAAACAGAATATTTGCAATTAAACCCAAAATCAATCAATTTATCTCAATTTAAAACAATAATCCTCAACAATTATGCACAATTATCCTTCCAAAACATTATCAAATTTAGCGTTATCAGTCATGCACAAGGCCGTCCTGCTCAATGCATCCGCCACCGGGTTGTTCTTCCCTGGCCTATGCACCCATTCGAAATCATACTCCGCCAAAAACTCTTGCCATCGAGCTTGCTTCGCGGACAACTTCTTCTGCGTCTTGAAGTAAGTGTTTGCCACATTGTCTGTCACCACTGTGAAGGACGAACCTAAGAGATAGTGCCTCCAAATCGTCGGACAATGTATCACAGCCGTCATTTCCTTCTCATGGACAGTATAACGCTGCTCACATTCTTTTAACTTGCGGCTCTCAAATGCCAAAGGATGATTCCCTTGCATTAACACGCCACCAATTGCCCGATCCGAGGCATCTGTGTGTACTTCAAAAGGCAACTCAAAATCCAGGCAACTGCAACACGTGAGCCGTCATCACTGCATCTTTGAGTTTCTGGAATGCCTCCACACACTCCTTGCTCCATAGCCAATTCACACCCTTTTTCAACAGGTCGGTCGGAGGACTTGCCACACTTGCATATCCGCCAATGAACCGTCGATAGTAGTTAGCCAATCCCAAAAACGATCTTAACTCCGCCACTGTTGTCGGGGCAGACCAACTTTCGATTGCCTCCACCTTTCGAGGATCCATCTTTACTGACCCATGGCTAATAATATGCCCAAGGAACTTTATTTCCTTTTTACGGAACTCACATTTTTCCCTCTTTACATAGAGCACATATTCCCTTAGTTTTGCAAACACTAATCTTAGATGTTTTACATGATCTTCTAAAGACTCACTGTAAATAACTATGTCATCTAAGTATACCACCACGAATTTATCCAAGTATTCATACAAGACATCATTCATCAACTTACAAAAAGTAGCAGGGGCATTAGTCAAACCAAAGGGCATAACTAAAAACTCATAAGATCCATACCCGGTCACCACCGTGGTCTTAGGTTCATCACCATTGGCAACCCGTACTTGCCAATATCCGGACCGCAAGTCAATCTTGGTGAAATACTTCCCTTTTGCCAATCTGTCGAACAAATCCAACTGATTCGGGATAGGATACTTATTCTTCACCGTCAACTTGTACAAAGCTCGGTAGTCAACACAGAATCGCAACGAGCCATCTGCCTTCTTCTGGAACAAGGCAGGCGCACCATATGGGGCTTTTGAGGGTCTGATAAACTCGGCATCCAAGCAAATCGCCCAATTGCTTTCTCAACTCCAAGCAACTCTGCTGGTCCCATTCTGTATGGTGCTTGCGCGGGTGGTACTACTCCAGGTACCAACTCGATCCGATGATCTATCGCACGCCTTGGCGGCAACATCTTAGGCAACTCCTCGGGCATCAAATCAGCAAACTCGTCCAACACCTTGGCAGTGTTGAGTGAACAACGTCCGTCTCTTCCAACAGAACGGCCACAAACGTTGGCTCACCACGCCTTAACCCATCCTTCAACTGCATCGCCGACAACATCCCTATGCCACCGTTATGATACAAATCTTTGTACTTGCACGGTACAAACGTTGGGGTCATATCATCCATGATCATCATTCCACGCAGGTGCGGCATTAATGCCACTTTCGCCATCACAAGGAATTCGATTCCTAAGATCAAATCGAAATCATCCAATGGCCGTGTTATTCCTGAGCGCGTGTTGACTCTGGCCGTGTTATTCCTCTTCCGTGCCGTGTTCTTGAACCGAGCGCGGGTTCACTAGCTTGGCAGGGCGTGTTCAATGGCTTGTCAGGGCGTGTTCTTGGACTGAGCACGTGTTCCTGGGCTGGTTTTGTGCATCTTTCCGGAAATTTCATATTTAGTCCCCGAACTTTGCTCTTTTAATCAATTTACTCCACAAACTTCCCGAAAACAGAATATTTGCAATTAAACCCAAAATCAATCAATTTATCTCAATTTAAAACAATAATCCTCAACAATTATGCACAATTATCCTTCCAAAACATTATCAAATTTAGCGTTATCACAATACCCCACAACTTAACCTTTGCTTGTCCTCAAGCAAATCAAAGAAAGAATTTTGAACAAACAAATCATTGAAGAGAAGTGCATAAATGTTTTCTCAAAGAATTCAAACTAACTAGTTTACTTTTCAAAGATCTCATAAACAAAGTGTTTAAGGAATGATTCACTTCTATGCCTCATCAAGTGTTTTCATGTTTAAATCAAGAAATACAAAATTGAACAAATCATTTTCAACTTAAATACGAAAAACGATCATAAAATCATCCCGAGTGCAGTGTGTGCTCTATCTCAATTAGTGATCCAAATAGCAAATTTCCTTTCAAAGCAAATTACTCAAATAGTGGTTCGGTCGATCAAAAACTTCAACAACGAGACATAATCACAATTAAATCTCAAGAAACAAGCCACTTATTAAAAAAATTTTTTTTTATTCAATTTATTCTCTTTTATTCAAGGTTTTTATTGTTTGCTTAACAATATCAACTTTAACTACCCTTGTAACGAGTTCCACTCCGATGACTCCCAGATCCCGAGGACCTTAGGGCACCGGGCATTCAATTCCCATAAGAAGTGGTGCTCAAGTAGCAAAGGATACATGCAAAACAACCTTTTATTCAACAATTTATTCAACGAAAATTAAAAATGTGGCAAGTCTCTCAAAGAATTTTCAAGTGAAAACGCAAGTCATTTCCATTCCCAAAAGACTTAATACTATTCAAATAAATGTCCAAAAGTAGTCCACTAATCGGAACAACCAACCAAAAATAGCTATGTCAAAATAATTTCAGGATTTTCCTATAATCATGCTCGTACCAAGTATCAACAAAATGAACTAAATCAAATCTCAAGACTTTCAACAATCAACAACCGATATCTATCATCGGCTAAGCAAATCAAATTCCAAAACAAAGTTCACAAAATAATCTTTTCAAGTAAACTATTCACTTTGAAAAATTTGAAAAATTCAAAAAATTTGGCAATTATTTTGAAAAACAAATTTGCAAATTGAGATAAACGAACACACACCTACCCCACAACTTGAAAATTGCACTGTCCTCGGTGTAAAAGCTAATACCCCACAACTTATTTGAAAAATAAATAAGTGCGAAAACACTAAATACACAAACGGGAATAAGTGTGAAAAAACTAGAAAAATAAAAACAAGAAAATTTAATTTTTTAAAACGGGAAAGTAAACTATGAACACAAAAGATAATCATATAAATCCTAAATAAATCAAATAATAGATGTCCAAGTAAAAACAAATAAAATCATCTAGAAAGGGAATAAATAAAACAAATAAACCTTATCCGGAAAATCCGGGAATAATATAACAAACAAGATAATAAAACCTATCTTGGAACATCCAACCACTAATAAAGCGATATAGACAATAATTGAACGCCAAAAACCAAGTATGACTCAATAAAAGCGGTAAAAGGAAAGGGAAGAAAGACAAATCTTGTTTCCGAGCAAGCATGCTTGGAACTTATTTTGTTCCTTTCTTAGGAGCTTCTTCCTTCTTCAATGTCTTTTATAAGGCTCGCTTTGTCCTCCCTAACAACCTCATCTTTCGATTCATTGAACGGAATTTTGTTCGGTGCTGTTAGGGAGTAATCATTTTTGCTCGTTCTGAAAATTGCCTGGACAAATGTCCCACTTTCATTTCCAAGTTTTGTAGCGAAGCCTATTTATTCCTGTTTTACCTTCAACAAACAATCAAGAAAGATAGAATAGAACAAAACAAAGAAAGAAAGAAATTACAAGATTAAAAAATGTCCTACTACAAACGATCTAGAGGAAAAAAACAAAAAAACAAGAAAAATAAGAGAAAGAAATCACAATACCTACAAAACAAGAAAAGAGAGATTAGTAAGGATAAAAGGAAATAAAATATAAGATTATTAAATAATGCTAATCTAATCAAAAATAAGGAAAAGAAAATGAATTAAATTAATTGAATGAAAGAAAGAAGAAAAAGAATGAAAGAATAATAAAGAAGAAAATCCATGAAATGAATTGAAGAATAATATGCATGAAAAAGGAAGCTAAAAAAATAAAAATGGAGGAAGAAAGGAAAAAGAAATGAACTCTGCAAAGAGTGATTAAAAGGGAAAAGGAAATGAAATGAAATTTAACTGAACGAAAATGGAGGAAAGAAAGAAAAGGAATTAAATATAATGGCATGCAAAAAGGAGTTTTAATAGAAAAGAAAAAGAAATGGAAAGAAATGAATGGAAAAGGATGGGAACGAAAATTTGAAGAAATAAAAATGAGAAGGAAAATTTTCATGCTCTCGGGTAGTGAAAGAACAGGGGAAAAGCAGGGGAAATAAAAATTTCAGTTCTGGAATTTGTACAAAACAGAGGAAATACAGAGATACACAATAATTAGCTTACTGGAATTTTTATAAAAACAGAGGAATTAACCATCATAGCTACTGGATTTCTCTTCAAAACAGAGGAAAATGCATGCTGAAATTTTTAGAATGACCAAAACAGATTGCAACTCACAAATTTCTGGGCACTTTCAACAAAAACAGTGAAGAAGACTCACTGAAATTTTACACAAAAACAGAACAAAACATGTAACAACTACTGAATTAAATATAAGGCAGTAGTGATGTAAAAATTCTGCCACTGTTCTGCCCAAAATTTTCAGCAAAAACAGAACAAAACCAAACATACAATAAATTTCTGGATTAAAAATTTCAGCAGCAGTACAAACTAAATGTTACTGGACTGCCCAAAAATTATTTTGCTGAAAATAACAGTGTACAAAAACATACAAAATCATCTAGCTACTGGAAAATGAAAAACAAAAGAAATGAGATTACATACAACTAATGTATCTAATGCCCTCATTACAATACCATTCAAAATGAATTTACAAAGAAACTATATACTAATCTACTGGAAAATGAAAATACATTATATATATGTCAATCAATCTGGTAAACTGCATGCAAGAGGGACTGCTGGACGAAATTTAAACAAAAGAAAACTCAGCATGCAAACAAGGACTGAATCTGGAAGAGATTTGCAATTCAACAAAGCTGTACATATATACAATTATATATGAACTACTGAAAACTACAAGGAGCAATTATAGTACATACATATATATATATATATAAAGCCATGCAAAAACATGCAAAAATTTCCTACTGTAAAAATCAAATCATGCAGTACATAGTAACCATGCATAACAAGAAACCATGCATAAATAAAGAAGATATGCATGTTAACAAAATTTCACGCAAGAGTAAAACAAAGCATGCGAATTCATGAAAGTGTACTAAATAGCATAGAAGAAGAAGAAAAGCACAAAGATCAAACATAGCTACTAGAATGAAAAGGTACTAAGGTAAAATCCATGCAAAATAATTCACCTAAATGCTATGAAATTCATGCAAAGAGATACAAAAAGACATACAATTTATTCTAGCCACCTAACTAACATGTAATCTATCTAGATATCAAGAAGGTCATGCAAACTAAATCTATCAAAATACCTAAATCTAGCTTACTGAAAATCAAGTATAATAGACAAAACATCATATGCACAAACAATCAATACAAAATACTTGAAATCTGAAAATGAAATGTAACAAAGCTAATGAAGTGAATTAAATAACTAAACTAGAAATGTTGGTCACTAAACTAGCATTTCTTAGAATTAGTTTCTAAGAATGCTTACTACTCAACAAAAAGCTATACATATTTATTACCTAAAGAATTAAAAGAATACTAGATAAATTCCTAAAGATGCAAATCTAAAAAAAAAAAAAAAAATCAATGGTGACCTTTTATTGAAAAAAATTACTATATGCAAAATCTAACAAAAATTTCAAAAGAAGAAATTAAAAGCAAAGCTATACCAAAACTTATATCAAATGCAAAGTAAGGTTAACATATAAAAGATAAAAAAAAAAGAAAAACATATAACATCAATTCCTAACAAAAGTAAGTATCTAGATAATATTCTTCATGAATTGAAGATATTATTAGAATACTAACTAAACTAGAAAGCACTTAAAGAAAATAAAGGAAAGAAAATAGAATGACAAGAACATGCAAAACTAACTAAGAAATGTGAGACAACTAAAGAAGATGTAAAACAAGTAATTGACAAGTAAATGAGACTAAGATTAAGAAGAGAAGTAAACTAAACTACTCTAACATAATACCTAAGAATCAAGATAATATCTATAACAACTATCAAAACTCAATAAAACGAAAGCATGGAAATACATCTAAGAACATGAAATAGAAATCAATCAAAGAAAGAATCAAGTTAGAAGACTTAGTTAAATCTAATACTAACCATACCTAAGAATCTAGTTAGAGAAAATTAGAAGAGATTAGAACAAACTAAGTCAAGTTAGAGATTAGGAAAAACAATTAGATCTAAAAATTCTAAACTAAAGATCAAACTAAGATGTTAAACCTAAAGATCTAAGTTATTCTAAAGGTTAAGAATCTAAATAATCAAAAGCTAACCTAATCTAAAGCACTAAACTAACTAAGCTATCTAATCTAAATCAACTAAAGTTAACCTAAATCTAAAATATCTAAGCTATATCTAACCAAAATCTCTAAGTAAAAGTTTACCTAAGGGATCTAAACTAACCAAAACACTAACTAAACCTAAAAATCATTAAACTAAATCATCTAACCTAAGATCTAAATCCAAAAATCCATAATCTAAGTAAAAGAAATTCTAAGAAAAACAAATCAATAAGAAAGCAAGAGAAACAAAATACAAGTAACATACGAAAACTACTAAAGTAAGAAAATAGAAGAATCAAAGAAAATCAAAATTAAACTACTCAACTAAAAATAAGAAACAAATGAAATAGAAACATCTAAACTAAATGAAATGAAATCGATCAAGCAAATATCCAAGACCTATCAAAGAGATAAAAGATATTCTAAGAATTAGACATGAAAAGTAAAAGTTACTTGAGAATGATATCTTAAAACAAATCATATCAAAATTAATTCGTTATAAATTTCACACCGTTGATGAAAATTTTTCCCAAAAATTACAAACGAACTTAGAGGAAAAACATCACGAAAATTAATAGGATTCCCCGCAACGGCGCCAAAAATCGATGTGTTATTTTGAGTTATAAAATATTAATATAAATAATATAAATAATCGAATAAATAATACTAAAAAATAATAATAATCTTTAATATTAAAATAGGTTTGTCACTTAATAAAATAACTCAATTAGGCAGAGCACCTATCGAAATAGTTTAGTAAATAAGGTGATATTCGGATTTTAAATTTATAAAAATCGTTTTTCCCTAAGACTTCTATTAAATTCTAGTGTGGAAAATATAATCAAACTAATTATGAATATGATTTGTGATTAAGGATCATTCAACAAGTAAATCAACCAATATCAAGAATGATAAGATTGAATTCTAAATCCTAGAAAGCAAAGTAAAGAACAATGTAAGGAATAAAGCAAGTAAAAAGGTTGGGAGGAATTCTTTGTAAAATATAGGTGAGATAAGAGGATACAAAATACCAAGTATAGGATAATCTTGGATCTAGTATCATAGCTCCACCAAAATCAAGTCTAAAGTAGAATCTCTTCCATACGGTTCGTGGCAAGAAATTCCTAGATTAAGAACACTTGAATGTTGACAAGATCAATCTCCCATCAATCATCCGGTCCTGGTCCATCAATAGGAAACTAATCACATCAACTTGGCACTAATCGTATATCCGGTCCTGGCCTAACAATTAGTGTTAATCCGAACCACAATCTCAAATCAAAGCTTGTACTAAAGATAAAATTCAGATCTAAAGTCATCAATGAAATTGCAATTCGAATTAATAAAACCACAATCATTCCTTCCAAGAACATCACAATATCTCAAGTAATTTGTAAAATAAAACCAACCAAATCTACCTATAAGAAATGTAGAAATGAGAATTCCTAAGGTTGGTTAACTAATTACAAAGAATAACAAGAATAAATAGAAGAAAAGGGGAAAGTGAAACATAGACATTAAACCTTCTTCCTCTTCAACTCCTTCTCTTGATTCTTCTTTGCTTCTTCAATTTGGATCTTCAATTTGTGTAGCGCAAATACCCTAGAATATATTCAATAGATCTCCTTACGGATCGAGGCAAACCTACCAAATTAATCCCAAGATACTCAATACTACAACAAGTAGAGAGTAATCTCTAAGAAAATTGGAAAATCAAAGTATAGATCTCTCTCTAAGTTCTACCAAACCTCTAAAATTACTTAGCAATTAAGCCTAATTCAAACCTCTATCCAACCTTAATTAATGGTAAAAATCCCAATATTTATAGATAACCAAAACAGGGGTAAAATAGTAATTTTACACAAAAATCACTAAAATCTCGGAGCAGGCGCCAAACAACAACACGGGCTCGGTGACGGGCTTTTTTCATCGAGCGCGTGTTGACTCGGCCGTGTTATTCCTTCCGCCGCGTGTTCTTGAACCGAGCGCGTGTTCACTAGCTTGGCGGGCGTGTTCAATGGCTTGTCGGGCGTGTTCTTGGGACCGAGCACGTGTTCCTGGGCTGGTTTTGTGCATCTTTCCGAAAATTGCATATTTAGTCCCCGAACTTTGCTCTTTTAATCAATTTACTCCACAAACTTCCTGAAAACAGAATATTTGCAATTAAACCCAAAATCAATCAATTTATCTCAATTTACAACAATAATCCTCAACAATTATGCACAATTACCCTTCCAAAACATTACCAAATTTAGCGTTATCATTCATGCACAAGGCCCTCCCGCTCAATGCATCCGCCACCGCGTTGTTCTTCCCGGCCTATGCACCCATTCGAAATCATACTCCGCCAAAAACTCTTGCCATCGAGCTTGCTTCGCGGACGCCTTCTTCTGCGTCTTGAAGTAAGTGTTTGCCACATTGTCCGTCACCACCGTGAAGGACGAACCTAAGAGATAGTGCCTCCAAATCGCGACGACATGTATCACACCCGTCATTTCCTTCTCATGGACAAGATAACGCTGCTCACATTCTTTTTAACTTGCGGCTCTCAAATGCCAAAGGATGATTCCCTTGCATTAACACGCCACCAATTGCCCGATCCGAGGCATCTGTGTGTACTTCAAAAGGCAACTCAAAATCCGGGCAATGCAACACAGAGCCGCTATCATCGCATCTTTGAGTTTCTGGAATGCCTCCACACACTCCTTGCTCCATAGCCAATTCACACCCTTTTTCAACAGGTCGGTCGGAGGACTTGCCACACTTGCATATCCGCCAATGAACCGTCGATAGTAGTTAGCCAATCCCAAAAACGATCTTAACTCCGCCACTGTTGTCGGGGCAGACCAACTTTCGATTGCCTCCACCTTTCGAGGATCCATCTTTCCGACCCATGGCTAATAATATGCCCAAGGAACTTTATTTCCTTTTTACGGAACTCACATTTTTCCCTCTTTACATAGAGCACATATTCCCTCTTTACATAGAGCACATTTTTCCCTCTTTACATAGAGCACATATTCCCTTAGTTTTGCAAACACTAATCTTAGATGTTTTACATGATCTTCTAAAGACTCACTGTAAATAACTATGTCATCTAAGTATACCACCACGAATTTATCCAAGTATTCATACAAGACATCATTCATCAACTTACAAAAAGTAGCAGGGGGCATTAGTCAAACCAAAGGGCATAACTAAAAACTCATAAGATCCATACCCGGTCACCACCGTGGTCTTAGGTTCATCACCATTGGCAACTCGTACTTGCCAATATCCGGACCGCAAGTCAATCTTGGTGAAATACTTCCCTTTTGCCAATCTGTCGAACAAATCCAACCGATTCGGGATAGGATACTTATTCTTCACCGTCAACTTGTACAAAGCTCCGGTAGTCAACACAGAATCGCAACGAGCCATCTGCCTTCTTCTGGAACAAGGCAGGCGCACCATATGGGGCTTTTGAGGGTCTGATAAACTCGGCATCTAGCAAATCGCCCAATTGCTTTCTCAACTCCAAGGAACTCTGCTGGTCCCATTCTGTATGGTGCTTGCGCGGGTGGTACTGCTCCAGGTACCAACTCGATCCGATGATCTATCGCACGCCTTGGCGGCAACATCTTAGGCAACTCCTCGGGCATCAAATCAGCAAACTCGTCCAACACCTTGGCAGTGTTGAGTGAACAACGTCCGTCTCTTCCAACAGAACGGCCACAAACGTTGGCTCACCACGCCTTAACCCATCCTTCAACCGCATCGCCGACAACATCCCTATGCCACCGTTATGATACAAATCTTTATACTTGCACGGTACAAACGTTGGGGTCATATCATCCATGATCATCATTCCACGCAGGTGCGGCATTAATGCCACTTTCGCCATCACAAGGAATTCGATTCCTAAGATCAAATCGAAATCATCCAATGGGACAGCCGTCAACCGACACTGTCCTTCCCAGCTTCCCACCTTTAAGTTCACCATTGCACCGCCCTCACCCCTGGTTCTTTGCATTGGCTGATCTTAATGGTGTGGGTACTCTCTTGCGAGGCCGGCTCTAGCGTGTGGCTTCTCGGTCCGCCACAAAACTGTTGGTTGCACCAGAATCAATCATTGCCCACATATCCATGCCGTTCACGACCACATTCACATACAGCAGCCCACGTACTGTCTCTGGTCGATCAGCCACCTGAATGGCATTGCACATCCGAATAGGGTTCACACGAGCATGAGGTTCCCCCTTATTCTCACTGCCTTCTCCGATTTGAACGACAGCCAAATTCCGATTGCGCTTTGGCTTTGGGCATTGGTACGACATATGCCCAATTTCCCGACAATTGTAGCACTTGACACCAACTTCTTTTGATTTCCCAGTAACATCATTCTTTCTCTTTGAATTGTCACCCGAAGACTTCCCCTTTGTCTGCGACAAGGCATTCTTCTTTTCCGCACAGAGGGGGGCCGAATAATGTATATCCGTCAATCGATCCGCCATCCCAAAGGCTTCGACCACATCCTTCGGGTCCTGTCTCATGAGTTCGTTCCTTGCCCACTTTTTCATACCCGACAAGAAACTGAAAAGCTTGTCCTCCTCGGACATGTTAGAAATATTAAGAAGAATAGAAGAGAAATCGGTGACATACTCTCGAACAGCTTCTCGTCTGTTCTAGCTTCTTCAAGCTTTCACGAGCTTGCCACTCGGCATTCTTGGGCAAGAATTGATCCATCAATTCCGCCTTCAATTCCCTAAAAGACTGTACCTTTTCCTTCTTATGGTCCTTCTCCCTTGTACGCCACCACAGCTTGGCATTGTCAGAAAGATACAAAGTAGCAATCGCAACTTGCTTATCCTCGGGGACTTTGGCCGTCTCAAAGTAGTGTTCAAGATCCCACAAGAAGTTTTTGAACACCTTGGCGTCACGAACTCCCGAATACGCCACTGGCTCGGGTACCTTTACCCTTGCCTTGGTCACACTGGCTCCAGCAGTGCTTACGGTAACTTCCATCACACTCTGCTTCAAATAAGCAATATCAGCCTTGACACGTCCCATCATCTCCTGGAGTTGATGCACTCCCAAAGAGACGACATCCGGTGGTCCTTGGATCTGGTCCACCAATGTCCGAGCATTCTCATCATGCTCCCGTCACACCGAAAGCTTGGACGAAGTGCAAAAGAAGTGTTTCAACCGTGTCAACCGATCCGCGGTTGTTGCATGAGGTGTCGGAGGACGAGTCGAGGCGCACTCCTCGCCTCTCGGTCACTAGACGACGACGACATCACCCAACGGCTCGAACTTGAGCTCCGATACCAAATTGTTACGGGGTGTCTCTCCCCAAGACCGCCACCAAGCCAACACCCAACAACAGCCTATGGGTCAAGCGCGTACTACCTTGACCCTTATGCAAAACCAAGTTATTATCAAAGATAACTAACACACCAACACTTACGAGAATCACTCTCAACCTTTATATTCACAAATAAAGAGCCAACCCTTGCACAAGGATTGCTCGCCAACACAAGGCCAATGACGAATACAATCCACTCGACTATTCTATCACTCACGACTGCCTATCTATAGCACAATCGTATGTCAACACGACACACTGTGACACACACATGCACAACACATGCGCATCGCGCACGCACACAACTCACGCCACTCTGTGCCACACTTGTGTACTTGCCTGCCTCTCGTCTCTTCTCTCTTGCCAATGCTCCCCACATCATGCCCCCTATTTATAGACATAACTAGGGTTGGCAGAGAACACATGGGCTAGGCCCATCTTGGGTCTTTCCCGACATAATAGGAGTCCTACTCAAACTAGGACTTCTAGTTCCACAAGGACACTACCTCGTGCCACCGCCCGTGCCACACCGCTCGGCCAGCCCAAGCCCGACGCACATTCGGCCCACTTGCATCTATCGGTCCTTCTTATATAAGTCCAAAGCATCCAACTGGAACCCTAGGCACACATCTGCGCCACCACTGTCCCGACCTGCCGGGACTGTCCCACGTCCGGGGACAAAGGATCTCACAGACGTCTTGTGCCATGAACATGCCCGACGATGTGGCGGCTCGACGCCTTAGGTTCCACGCAACACCGTCTGACATGGTTACGGCACGGGATGCGCCATGGCATTCCTTGTTCGTCACGCTTTCTCTTTTGTTGGCATTTAAAATTCGATTGTCCCCCGAATAAAATAGTGAGAGCTCTCCACGGACGTCGTCCTGTGCTATGGAGATGCCCGACGATGGTGTAGAAATCGGTGCCTTGCGTCCCAGCATTGCCGTCCTAGCATTGTCGTCGGACTCTTTCACGCTCATTTTTTATTCTGTTATGTCCCCGACGGGCGTCTTGTGCCAGCCACACGTACGGTCCCTTGCGCGCCCAACAACAGAGTCTGGCATGTTTCTAGCACGAGACGCGGCATAGATTCCTCGTTCGCTTCTTCTTTTTTTTACGCTTCTCTGGATCCGTCACGCGTTTGTTCGGTGCACGATTGGGCTAGCAAGTTTCCCAGATTGGTTGCCGTTCCTGCGGGAACGGCGGCTTTCAGGGGTGCAGCTTGTTTGCCCGGCATGTGTCATACGTTACGGATGAGTGGTGCTTGGTGTGCAAGGGTGCGTCGATTCCCTGCTTCGGGTAGCGAAGGCGCACCTCTCACGAGGATTTAGTTTTGGCTCAAGTGCGGCATAGCCCGTTGGCCGAGACCCGATTTCTTGCGTTGCGTACCTACACGATGGCATCTGTTTTTATCCAAGCGACCTTCGTTCGTTTAGTGCTCCCCGTTTTGATGGGGGCACAAGGCGAAACTTGTAGCTTGGTCCGTTACCCCCACATCGCGACCGATGCCGGGGTGAACGGGCACTGCTTAAGAGCCCTCGGATATGGAAAGCATTGAGGGCATTGACATCTTATCCTTGCCCAAGTATGCATTAGATGGACCCCAACACCGGTACACGACTGTCGCTCCTGCCTCGGTTCGGCCGTGCGGGCATGACGTCGTTGAGGAATGCTACCTGGTTGATCCCGCCAGTAGTCATATGCTTGTCTCAAAGATTAAGCCATGCATGTGTAAGTATGAACTAATTCAGACGGTGAAACTGCGAATGGCTCATTAAATCGATTATAGTTTGTTTGATGGTATCTACTACTCGGATAACCGTAGTAATTCTAGAGCAAATACGTGCAACAAACCCCGACTTCTAGAAGGGATGCATTTTTAGATAAAAGGTCGACGCGGGCTCTGCCCATTGTTTCGATGATTCATGATAACTCGACGGATTGCACGGCCGTTGTGCCGGCGACGCATCATTCAAATTTCTGCCCTATCAACTTTCGATGGTAGGATAGGGGCCTACTGTCACAAGGTGCCTTTTCCCAACACGCGCACCGTAAGCCAACACCCGACAACACACTCAATGGGTCAAGCACACCGCCTTGACCCTTATGCGGAAACAAGTTATTATCAAAGATAATAAACACACCAACACTTATGAGAATCAATGTCAACCTTTATATTAACAAATAAAAGGAATACACATAAAGAGCCAGTCCATGCACAAGGACTGCTCGGCCAACACAAGGCCAATGATAGAATACAATCCACTCGACTATTCTATCACTCACGACTGCCTATCTATAGCACAATCGTATGTCAACACGACACACTATTGACTCACAATGCACAACACATGCGCACTGTCACGCACACAACTCCGGCCACTCACGTGTGTACCTGCTTGCCTCTCATGTCTACTCTCTGCCAATGCTCCACACATGCCTGCTCTATTTATAAACATAACTAGGGTTGGCAGAGAACACATGGGCCAAGCCCATCTTCGGTCTTTCCCGACATAATAGGACTCCTACTCAACCTAGGACTTCTAATCCCACAAGGACACTAACTCATGCCACCGCCTGTGCCACACTGCTCGGCCCACCAAACCCGACGCACATTCGGCCCACTCCGCATATTTCGGTCCTTCTTATATAAGTCCAGCATCCAACTGGAACCCTAGGCACACATCTGTGCCGCCACTGTCTCGCACCTGCCGGGACTGTCCCACGCCCGGGGACGAAGGATCTTACATACCTCCGCCACTTAGAGGCATCGACGTCCTCGTCGATCTCTGCTGCCTCCAATAGTCAGCAATGTGATCTTCAAACTGCGACAAAGTAACGTCTCTTTCCCACGTAGCATCAATCTCAGCTTCACCCTTCCAATGCACAAGGAAGTCGGTTCTCCGATTTTTCTTACTCTGCCCCATTGTCCTATGGTCCAGAATTTTCTCCACGAGCTTGTCAAACCTTTGTGCCGCTGGACACGTTCCAACACTCGGCACAACCAACGTCATGTCTTGTGGGGTTGTCGGCTGCCGCCCATTCACCAACTCAAAAGGGCTCATCTTCGTTGCAGAAGATCGATGAAGATTGTAACAGAACCGAGCCGCGTCTAGAAGATTCACCCAATTCTTCTAGTTCGCTGTCACATAGTGTCTTAAGTATTCCTCCAACAATGCATTAATCCTCTCCGTCTGACCATCAGTCCGAGGATGATTTGTTGTTGAGAATTTCAGTTCGGATCCTAACAATCCAAACAATGCTACCAAAAAAATGACCAGTAAAACGTGCATCCCTATCACTAACTATGTCCCTCGGTATGCCAAAGTATTTTACAACATGCTTGAAAAATAACTCAACCGCTACATCACTCGACACACACGGCGGGAGGGGCAGGAACAAATATTGCATACTTAGAAAATCGATCAACTATTACAAAAATAGAAGACATATCATTCACCTTTGGCAAACCAGAGATGAAATCCATTGATATACTCTGCCATGGTCCCTCAGGAATAGGCAATGGTTGCAACAAACCAGTTTCCTCCTTCGCGCTCCACCTTGTCCTGTTGGCACACTAGACACGTCCGAACATAGGCCTCTATGTCATCCTCCATGCGCGGCCCAATAGAATCGTCTAGCCAACAACGATCTAGTCCTTTCTATGCCAGGATCACCAGCCCATAATGAGTCATGTGCTTCCTTAAGTAACATCCGCCTTAATTCTCCGCTAGGGACATACACTCGTCCACCTTTGGCATACAACATGCCATCATCGAGCCAATATCTTCTCATAGTGTCATCCTGCACTAAAGACATTAGTTTTTGATAAATAGGGTCGTTAGGAGCATACTCACGTATTTTTGCCACGAAATCCGACTCCACCATCGAAATCGTAGCGAGGGACATGCACAAGGCCCCTCCCGCTCAATGCATCGGCCACCGGGTTGCTCTTCCCCGGCATATGCACCCACTCAAAATCATATTCCGCCAAGAACTCTTGCCATCGAGCTTGCTTTGCGGACAACTTCTTCTGTGTCTTGAAGTAAGTATTTGCCACATTGTCCGTCACCACCGTGAAGGACGAACCCAAAGAGGCGGTGTCTCCAAATCGTAAGGTAATGAATCACAGCCGTCATCTCCTTCTCATGGGCAGTAAATAACGCTGCTCACATTCCTTTAACTTGCGACTCTCAAATGCTAAAGGATGATTCCCTTGCATTAACACGCTACCAATTGCACGATCCGAGGCATCTGTGTGTACTTCAAAGGGCAACTCAAAGTCCGGCAAGGTGTACGAGAGCCGTCATCACCGCATCTTTAAGTTTCGGAATACCTCCACACACTCCTTGCTCCATAGCCAATTCACACCCTTTTTCAATAGGTCGGTCCGAGGACTTGCCACACTTGCATATCCGCCAATGAATCGTCGATAATAGTTGGCCAATCCTAAAAACGATATCAACTCTGCCATAGTTGTCGGCGGACCAGACTTTTTGCCTCCCCCTTTTTCGAGAGATCCATCTTCACCGACTCCATGGCTAATAATATGCCCAATGAGCTTTATTTCCTTTTTTTCGGAACTCACACTTTTCCCTCTTTACATAGAGCACATATTCCCTCAATTTGGCAAACACTAGTCTTAGATGCTTTACATGATCTTCTAAAGACTCACCGTAAATAACTATGTCATCTAAGTACACTACTACGAATTTATCCAAATATTCGTAACAAGACATCATTCATCAACTTGACGTAAAGTAGTAGGGGTATTAGTCAAACCAAAAGGCATAACTAAAAATTCAAATGAACCATACCTTGTCACCACGTGGTCTTAGGTTCATCACCATTGGCAATCCGCACTTGCCAATATCCGGACCGCAAGTCAATCTTGGTGAAATATTGCTTTTTGCCAATCAGGTAATAAATCCAACCGATTTGGGGATAGGATACTTGTTCTTCACCGTCAACTTTTTTCAAGGGCTCGGTAGTCCACACAGAATCGCACGAGCCATCCGCCTTCTTCTGGAACAAAGCGGGCGCACCGAACGGGGCTTTTGAGGGTCCCATGAACTCAAGATCCAACAACTCACCCAATTGCTTCCTCAATTCCAACAACTCCGCTGGTCCCCCGTTCAGACGGTGCTTGCCCGGGTGGTATGCCTGCGTACCAACTCGACTCGATGATCAATTGCGCCTCGCGGTAACATCTTAGGCAACTCCTTGGGCATCAAATCGAGAAACTCGTCCAACAACTTGGACAAGGACACGGCAGATGTTGAGTGAACAACGTCCGTTTCCTCCAACAAAACGGCACAAATGTTAGCTCACCACGCCTTAACCCCATCCTTCAACCGCATCGGCGAAAACATCCCTTATGCCATCTTTCTTATCCAAATCTTTGTACTTGCACGTACAAACGTTGGGGTCATATCATCCATGATCATCATTCCACGCAGGTGTGGCATCGGTGCCACTTTTGCCATCACAAGGAATTCATTCCTAAGATCGAATCAAAATCATCAAGTGGGGCAGATAAAATACGACCTTTGTCCTTCCCAACTTCCCACTTTCAAACTCACCCATTGCGTGGCTCCTCACTCGTTCTGCGTGGCATTGACGATCTTAATGGTGTGGGTACTCTCTTGCAAGGGCCAACTACAAGCGTGTGGCTTCTCGGTCGACCACGAAATTGTTAGTTGCACCCGGAGAATCAATCATTGCCCACATATCCACGCCATTCCACGACCACCTTCACATACAATGTCCCCACGTCGTCTGTCTCGTCGGTCGCCCACTGAATGGCATTGCACAATCGAATAAGGTTCACACGAGCATAAGGTCTCCCTTATTCTCACCGCTTCTCCCGATTTGAACAAAGCAAATTTCGATTGTGCTTCGGCTTTGGGCATTGGTACGACATGTGCCCAATTTCTCGACAATTGTAGCACTTGACACCAACTTCTTTCGATTTCACAACAACATCATTCTTTCTCATTGACTTGTCACCCGAAGACTTCCCCTTTGTCTTCGATAAGGCATTCTTCTTTTCTGGCACAGGAGGGGCAGAGAACTAAATATCCGTCAATCGATCTACCATCCCAAAGGCTTTGACCACCTCCTTTGGGTCCTGTCTCATGAGCTCATTCCTTGCCCACTTTTTCATACCCGACAAGAAGCTAAACAACTTGTCCTCCTCGGACATGTTAGAAATATTAAGAAGAATAGAAGAGAAATCAATGACATACTCTTGAACAGTTCCCGTCTGTTCCAGCTTCTTCAAGCTTTCACGAGCTTGCCACTCGGCATTCTAGGGCAAGAACCGATCCATCAATTCCGCCTTCAATGCCCTAAAAGATTGTACCTTTTCCTTCTTAGGGTCCTTCTCCTTGTGACGCCACCACAACTTGGCATTGTCGAAGAGATACAACATAGCAATCCTAACTTGCTCATCCTCGGGGACTTTGGCCGTCTCAAAGTAGTGTTCAAGATCCCATAAGAAGTTTTTGAACACCTTGGCGTCATGAACTCCCGAATACGCCACTAGCTCGGTACCTTTACCTTTGCCTTACTTACACACGGCTCCAAGCAGCGCTTACGGCAACTTCCATCACACTCGCTTCAAGTAAGCAATGCCGGGTCTTGACACTTGCCCATCATCTCCTGAGTTGATGCACCTCCAAAGACGACATCTGGTGGTCCTCGGATCTGCGCTCCACCAATGTATGAGCATTCTCATCATGCTCGTCACACACCGGGCTGACGGCGAAGTGCAAAAGAAGTGTTTCCAACCGTGTCAACCGATCCGCGGTTGTCGTGGAGGTGTCGAGACGAGTCCAGTGGCTCCTCGCCTCCGTCACCAGACGACGACGTCATCACCCAAAGGCTCGAACTTGAGCTCGATACCAAATTTGTCACGAGGTGTCTTTCCCAAGACGGCCACCGGAATCCAACACCTTAACAACACACTCAACGGGTCAAGCGGCTCGCCTTACTTGCGAAACAAGTTATTATCAAAGATAATAAACACACCAACGCTTACGAGAATCAATCTCAACCTTTATATTAACAAATAAAAGGAATACACATAAAGAGCCAGTCCATGCACAAGGATTGCTCGACCAACACAAGGCCAATGATAGAAAATAATCCACTCGACAATTCTATCACTCACGATCGCCTATCTATAGCACAATCGTATGCGCCAACACGACACATTGTTGACTCACAATACACAACACATGCACACAACTCTCGCCACCATCGTGCCACTCGTGTGTACTTGCTCACCTACGCCTCTCGTCTCTTGCCTCTCGTCCACTAGCCGCCCCCTATTTATAATAATAACTAGGGTTAGCAGAGAACACATGGGCCAAGCCCATCTTCGGTCTTTCCCCGACATAATAGGAGTCCTACTCAACCTAGGACTTCTAATCCCACAAGGACACTAACTCATGCCACCGCTATGCCACACCCCACCTGCACCAAGCCCACGCACGAGCCCGCGCACTATTTCGCTCGCATATTTCTTCCTTCTTATATAAGTCCGATCCAATGAACACCTAGGCACACATCTGTGCCGCCCCGGCCACTGGGACTTTCCCACACGCTTGGGGACAAAGGGTCTTACATGTGCCATGGTGCTCATCCTTATGCGTGAAAACGTGCCATCACGTGCGCGGACCGGGCATGCGGTGCCCATCCGTGCGCTTTGATGCGTGCGCTGACGCCTATTTATGTGCCCAATCGTATTGGAATGTGGCCTGGTGTGCAGATGGGAGACGATTCTCGTAGTACCTAGGATCTTTATTGGGCCCGTCGCACACCGTTGCTTAACCGCTTGACCCATCACGGGGTGAAAAAAAAAAAAAATTTGAGCCCGAAAATTCGGAAGAAAAATTCTACACATTCTACACTTCATGGGAAACAATCCTATAAATTTTAAGCCCAAGATAAATTCTGGGGAATGTTTTCCCACCTCCTCGAAATGAGTATCTATTGCTCGACAAGGGAAAAAGTTGCCGGACATCTATAGGGGGAAAAGTTTGAGGGGCTCGGCCTGGCCACGGCGGGTCATGAGCGTAGGCTGCCGCGACACAAGGTCGGTCTCGAGGCGAGCTCGCTCAGTAACAAGTGTTGTGTAATGTCCCAATTATGTGACTCGAGAACGTCGCACATGATGCGGTGTGTGCCGCCGCATCGAAGCAAGCATGATTCGGCCCGCTCTATTTTTGAATGTCGGGATAGAAACGTGCGATGGTCCGCCCTTCTTTTAAAGGCTCGGTTTGGATCGGACTCGCTTATGTAGCCGCCATCGCAAGGCGGTGTCGTGGGGTGTCTCATCCAATGCCGGGACGCGCGTCCATGTGCGGGATATTACCCCCCGATTTGCGCAGACGTGTCCCACGGTTCTCTTCCATGTGTGCGATGGTGCTCGCCTCTGTGCGATAAAGCGTGACATGCGCCGTCGTGTGCCGTGGTGCTCGACCATGTGCACGGTAGCGTGCCGGGTGGTGCTCATCCGTATGCTTTGATGCCCGTCAATCTGCGGGATGGTGCCCGCCGATGTTGGTGGGACGTGGTGCCCCGGTGTTCGCCATGTGTGCCATGGTGCTCATCCTCGCGCGCAAAAACATGCCATCAAGTGCGCGACAGAGCCAGTGGTGTCCATCCGTGCGCTCGTGTGCCGTGATGCCTATTTATGTGCCCAATCGTATTGAATGGTGGCCGATTCGTGCGCAATGGGAGGCGCATCCGCGCAGTCGAGGATCTTTATCGGCCCGGTCGCACAACAGCGTAACCGCGCCTATCTCGGGGTGAAAAAAAAAACAAAAAACATGAGCCCGAAAATTCGGAAGAAAAATTCTACGCATTCTACACTTCACGGGAAACAATCCTCAGTAAATTTTAAGCCCAAGATAAATTGGATAGTGAGAAAGAAATTTGACAATGTTTTCCCACCTCCTCGGAAAATGAGTATCTATTGCTCTGACAAGGGAAAAAGTTGCAGGACATCTATAGGGGGAAAAGTTCAGGGGCTCGGGCCTGCCCGGCGGGTCATGAGCGCAGCCGCCGCGACACAAGGTCGGGCCTCGAGGCGAGCCGCACAAGAATAAGTGTTGGTAATATCCCAATTATGTTA
>JAHSUH010004695.1:0-27258 GCA_025388415.1 Cynanchum wilfordii | reverse complement strand
CGGTTGTCAAAAATGACAACAATGAGCTTATTCCTACTAGAACTGTGAATGGACATCGTGTTTGTATTGATTATCGTAAATTGAATAGTGCTACTAGGAAAGATCATTTCCCTCTCCCTTTCATTGATCAAATGCTTGAAAGACTTGCCTGGACATTCTTATTATTGCTTTTTAGATGGATTTTCGGGTTATTTTCGAATTCCTATTACTCCCGAAGACCAACATAAAACTACTTTTACTTGCCCACATGGTACTTTTGCATATAGACGTATGCCCTTTGGTTTATGTAATGCTCCAGCTACTTTTCAACGTTGCATGACTTCTATATTTGATGACATGTTAGGAGATACTATGGAAGTTTTCATGGATGATTTCTCCGTCTTTGGTAATTCTTTTGAATCATGTTTGCAAAATTTAGAAAATATGCTTAAGAGATGTTTGAAAGCTAATCTTGTTTTAAATTGGGAGAAATGTCATTTTATGGTTCAAGAGGGAATAGTTCTTGGACATAAGATCTCACATCTTGGTTTAGAAGTTGATAAAGCCAAAATAGAAGTTATTTCAAAACTCCCCCCTCCTTTAAATGTTAAAGGTGTTCGAAGCTTTTTACGACATGCTGGATTTTATCGCCGGTTTATTAAAGATTTCTCTTTAATTGCTAAACCTTTGAATAATTTGCTTGGAAAAGATGTTCCCTTCTTATTTGATAAAAATTGTCTTGATGCCTTTAATATTTTGAAGAAATTATTAACTACGGCACCTATTATGATATCACCCGATTGGAGCTTTCCTTTTGAATTAATGTGCGATGCTAGTGATTATGCGGTAGGGGTTGTTTTAGGACAACGACATGATAAAAAATTCCATGTTATATCTTATGCTAGTAAAACTCTCACAGATGCACAAATACACTACACTACTACCGAGAAAGAACTACTAGCTGTTGTATTTGCTTTTGACAAATTCCGTTCCTACTTGATCATGTCAAAAACTATAGTTTACACGGATCATTCTGCTTTGAAATATCTTTTTAATAAAACTGATGCAAAACCAAGATTAATAAGATGGGTGTTATTATTGTAGGAATTTGATATTGAAATCCGTGATAAGAAAGGATGCGAAAATGTAGCAGGCGATCACTTGTCTCGTTTAGAAAATCCCGAGCTTGAGGTCCTAGACGAAACCGTGATAGCCGATACCTTTCCCGATGAGAGTTTATTTTTAATTGAAGTTTTGAATTTTATTGATAAATCTGTTCCTTGGTTTGCCGATTTTGCTAACTACCTTGCTGCTAAGATACTTCCTAGTGATTTCACTCCCCACCAAAAGCATAAATTCTTTTCCGATTTAAAGTACTATTTTTGGGATGATCCGTTTTTATTCCGAATTTGTCTTGATCAAATTATTCGAAGATGTGTTTCAGGAGCGAAGGTTTTGAGATCCTAGAACATTGTCACACGGACCAGCAGGAGGACATCTAGCTGCAAATAACACTGTAAGAAAAGTATTAGAAGCTGGATTTTATTGGCCCACGATGTTCAAAGATGCACAATCTTTCATAAAATCATGCGATGCATGTCAAAGAACGGGAAAAATATCCACACGAGACCGGATGCCACAACAAATTTTCCAGAGTGTCGAAATTTTTGATATATGGGGTATTGATTTCATGGGACCTTTTCCTTCTTCTTTTGGAAATAAATATATTATAGTAGCCGTTGAATATTTCTCTAAATGGCCGGAGGCCCAGGCCTGTGCTACTAACGATGCTAAAGTTGTATGCAAGTTTCTTCAACGTTTATTTGTAAGATTCGGATGTCCGAAAGCTTTAATCGCGATAGAGGAACCCACTTCTGCAATTCTCAACTCGAGAAAATCCTCAAGAGATATGGAGTCCAACATCGACTATCCACATCTTATCATCCTCAAACAAGTGGACAAGTGGAGGTAACAAATCGAGGAATCAAGAGAATCTTGGAAAAAATCGTGGGAATTAACAGAAAAGAAAGGTCCTCGAAGTTAGATGATGCTTTATGGGCTTTCCGGATGGCATTTCGTACTTCCACGGGATTCTCTCCATATCGTCTCCTCTATGGTAAAACTTGTCACTTACCCGTTGAAATCGAACATAAGGCTTTTTGGGCTCTTCAAAAGTGCAACTTGGACGACGAACTTTCCACAAAAGAGAGAATATTGCAACTTCACGAACTCGAGGAATGGAGATTTCAAGCTTACGAAAATTCTTTGAATTTTAAGATGAAAACCAAATTGTGGCATGATAGGCGTCTTCGGGGTCCAAAAGAATTTTCCAGTGGTGATAAAGTTTTAATCTTTAATTCTCGTTTAAAAATGTCTCCAGGAAAATTAAAAAGCTATTGGACTGGTCCGTTTCTCATTTCTCGGGGTTTTTCCATACGGGGTTTGAAAGGTACTCCAAGAGGATGGATCAAAATTCAAAATCAACGGCCAACGATTAAAACCTTACACGGAACCTTTCATCAAAAACGATAACGAACTTTGATCTTAATCGGGGAGTTTATTTTTCTTTGTTTTTCTTTTCCGCACTTTATTCCTATTTTCTTTTATTTTCTTTTCATAGTTGTTTTCTCGCTTTCTTATTTTTCTTAAAGAAGTTGTGGGGTATTCGCTTTTTACACCGAGGACAGTGTAATTTTCAAATTGTGGGGTAGGTGCACACACCGATGTTATCTCGTTTTATCTCAAAATGCCAAAAAAAAAATTTCAAACTTTTCAAAATAATTTGTTTACTTGAAAAGATTGTTTTGTGAACCTTTTGTGGGAATTTGATTTGCTTAGCCGATGATATAAACTATGTGTTGATTGTTAAAAGTCTCGAGATTTGATTTGTTTCATCTCGTTAATACTTGGTACGAGCATGATTATAGGAAAAATCCTGAAAATTTCTTTTGACATAGCTATTTTTGGTTGTTTGTTCCGATTAGTGGACTACCTTTGGACAACTTATTTGAAAAGTATTAAGTCTTTTGGGAATGGAAATGACTTGAGTTTTCACTTGAAAATTCTTTGAGAGACTTGCCACAATTTTATTATTTTTGATAAATAAATTGTTGAAATAAAAGGTTATTTGCATGTATCCTTTGCTACTTGAGCACCACTTCTTATGGGAATTGAATGCCCGGTGCCCTAAGGTCCTCGGGATCCGGGAGTCATCGGAGTGGAACTCGCTACAAGGGTAGTTAAAGTTGATATTGTTAAGTAAACAATAAAAACCTTGAAAAAAAAAAAAAACCAAGTGAATAAAATTCTACTTTTGAATAAGTGGCTTGTTTCTTGAAATTTGATTGTGATTATTTCTCGTTGTTGAAGTTTTTGATCGACCAAACCACTATTTGGATAGTTGCTTTGAAAGAAAGTTTGCCATTTGGATCATCAATTGAGATAGAGCACACACTTCACTCGGGATGATGTTATGATCGTTTTTCGTATTTAAGTTGAAAATATTTTGTTCAAATTGAGTTTTCTTGACTTAGACATAAGACATTTGATGAGGCAAAAAAGTGAATCTTCCTTTAGCACTTTGTTCATGAGATCTTTGAAGAGTAAACTAGTCTATGTTGAAATTTTTGAGAAAATTCATGCACATCTTAAATAAATTGAATTTTCTTTTTGAGCTATTTGATGTTAGTTTGTTTCTTCTTAAACTTTTTCTATTTGATTTGCTTGAGGACAAGCAAAGTTTAAGTTGTGGGGTATTTGATAACATCAAATATGATCATGATTTGAGATATAAATTGTGCATGATTTGTGATTATAATTGTATTAAATTGAGATAAATTGATTGATTTTGGGTTTAATTGCAAATATTCTGTTTCAAGTAACTTCCGGGGCAAATTGGTGAAAAAAGATAAATTCAGAGGCAAAAGTGCAACATTCCGGAAATTCGCTATGCCCGTGGACGATTTCTTACGCCCGTAGCTGAGTAAACGCCCATTGCCCTTTTGTGCATAACGCCCGTAGCGGATTAAACGCCCGTTGCCCTGTGGGCATTACACCCGTATAAATTAACTGTCTCCCTTACGCCCGTGGCACTCTGGATCAAACGCCCGTAAGGCGTAACTGCTTCTAAACGCCCGTATAGCATAGAGGGCTACGCCCGTAAGGATGACGATTTTACCCCTGGTTTAGTAGATCTATAAATACTAGAATTTTTAGCATTAATTAGATTGGCTTGGGGATCGGATTATATTTCACATTGTTCTTAGATATTGAATATCGTATTAGGTTTTTCTTCAATTTCATATATTTTTGGTATAGACTTTGGGGAATTTTTCTATCACTTTGATTGAAAAACTTTGAGTAGATAATTCCCTAGGTTGTTTTAGTGAATAGATGTTTCTAGTTAGGTTATGAAATCTCTCCTTGGTCTATGAGGTAGAGTTTTGTGACTTGATCAAGAGGATTTTGAGCTACTTCAACCATTCAAGCTTCAAGGAGCAAGAAGAGGATTCAAGAAGAAAGTTGAGGTGTAGAGATCTTTCCGGATTCAATTGTCAACTGGTTTTGGAATTATTTTCTTACCTTCTTCAAGTATTTTTGTTGATAATTCTTGTAATCTAGATTACCAACCTAATAGGAACTCTCTTCTCCTACATTTCTTTAGAGTAGAAGTGGTTGGTTATCACTATGAGATTGATCTATTGTGAGTTGATTGTTATGATTTCATTAACTTGAATTGCAATTTCAATTATGGCTTTGATTTGATTGTTTATCTTGAGTTGAGCTCTAATTCGATCTTGTGGTTCGGGTTAACACTAATTGTTAAGCCGGACCTTGGATATACGATTAGTGCTAGATTAGTTGGATTGTCTTCCTATTGATGTACCGGACCTTGGATGATTAGTAGGGATTTGATCTTACTAATATATTCGAGTTGTTCTTCACGTATGAATTTCTTTCAACAACACGTATTGAGGAAGTTCATCATTAGACTCGGATTTGGTGAAATTGTAATAGTTGAATCATGATACTTGATTTTGTTGTGAAGTGTATCCTCCACTCTCTCTAATGTGTTTAGTGAGTTCTTCACATATTCAATATTATCTCATCCATGATTTTACTTTACTTGCTTTTATTTGCTTTCTAGATTTAGAAATCAATCTTATCATTCTTGATATTGGTTGATTTACTTGTTGAATGATCCTTATTCACAAATCATATTCATAATTAGTTTGATTATATTTTCCACACTAGAATTTAATAGAAGTCTTAGGGAAAAACGATTTTTATAAATTTAAAATCTGAATATCACCTTATTTACTAAAGTATTTCGATAGGTGCTCTGCCTAATTGAGTTATTTTATTAAGTGACAAACCTATTTTAATCATAGAGATTCTTATTATTTTTAGTATTATTTATTCGATTATTTATATTATTTTTATTATTTATATATAACTCAAAATAACACATCATATGTCTTTGATCTTTTCAATAGTTTATAGCATCTCTATTATGTTGAATTCCAGTAGCTTTTTGGTTGATTTTCATGTTTTGTTTTTCTTTGCATGTTATTTAGTAGACTTGCATGAATTTGCATGCTTTGCTTTACTCTTGCCTAAAATATAGATAACGTGTATATTTTCTTTTCATATGCATGGTTTCTATGTTTTCAATGGTATATTTATGTATGTATATTTTACAACTTGTAGTTTCCAGTAGGTAGTGGTTATTCTTTGTTCTTTTTGATTTTCAATAGCATTTAATACATATAGATACAATAGATGTATGTCTTATTTCCTTATTGTATCTAATGTTCAGTGTATAGATATAGATATTGTATGCATAATGCATTTCAAAATCTTTTTCCAGTTTATTCTTTATTTAAATACATGATGATTTTGTTTGCACTCCAATTTTCCAGTAGGTTAGTGTATGGTTTCTTTGTAATTTCATTTTACATGGTATTGTGATTAATGGTATATAGATATGTTAGTTGATATAATTGCATTTCTCACAAGATCTCACAAGGTAATCTCTCAACTCACAACATATGAACAAGATCTTAAAATTATGAAAGTAGGAAAGTATAGATCTAATTCAAAAACCCTAAAAAGTATTACAATTTAATAGCATAACCCCTTCCAAAATACAAGCCAAAAAATTAATGCTAAAAATCCTAATATTTATAGATAAACTAAACCAGGGGTAAAATCGTCATTTTACATAAAAGATTCTGGACAGAGTATCATTACGGGCGTAGCCCTCTATGCCCTATGGGCGTTTAGATACGGTTATGCGCTACGGGCGTTTGATCTAGAGTGCCACGGCCGTAAGGTGGTAGTTAATTCATACGGGCGTGATGCACAAAAGGGCAACGGGCGTTTACTCCGCTACGGGCGTATGGCATCTTGCACGGGCGTATCATATTTCCAGTTTGTTGCACTTTTGCCTCTAAATTTATCTTTTTACACCAATTTGCCCCCGAAGTTACCCGAAACAGAATATTTGCAATTAAGCCCAAAATCAATCAATTTATCTCAATATAATAGAATTATATTCACAAATCATGCACAAATTATATCTCAAAACATGATCATATTTGATGTTATCAAATACCCCACAACTTAAACCTTGCTTGTCCTCAAGCAAATCAAATAAAAGAGGTTTAAGAAGAAACAAACTAACATCAAATAGCTCAAAAAGCAATTTCAACTTAATTAAGATGTGCATGAATTTTCTCAGAAATTTCAACATAAACAAGTTTACTTTTCAAAGATCTCATCAACAAAGTGCTAAGGGAAGATTCACTTTTATGCCTCATCAAATGTTTTATGTTTAAGTCAAGAAAACTCAATTTGAACAAAACATTTTCAACTTAAATACGAAAAACGATCATAAAATCATCCCGAGTGAAGTGTGTGCTCTATCTCAATTGATGATCCAAATAGCAAATTTTCTTTCAAAGCAACTACTCAAATAGTGGTTTGGTCGATCAAAAACTTGAACAACGAGAAATAATCACAATCATATCTCAAGAAACAAGCCACTTATTCAAAAGTAAATTTTTTTTCAATTTTCTTTTCTTTTTTTTTCAAGGTTTTTATTGTTTGCTTAACAATATCAACTTTAACTACCCTTGTAACGAGTTCCACTCCGATGACTCCCAGATCTCGAGGACCTTAGGGCACCGGGCATTCAATTCCCATAAGAAGTGGTGCTCAAGTAGCAAAGGATACATGAAAATAACCTTTTATTCAACAATTTATTCAACGAAAATAATAAAATTGTGGCAAGTCTCTCAAAGAATTTTCAAGTGAAAACTCAAGTCATTTACATTCCCAAAAGACTTAATACTATTCAAATAAGTTGTCCAAAAGTAGTCCACTAATCGGAACAAACAACCAAAAATAGCTGTGTCAAAAGAGTTTTTTCAGGATTTTCCTATAATCATGGTCGTACCAAGTATCAACAAGATGAATCAAATCAAATCTCGAGACTTTTAACAATCAACACATAGTTTATATCATCGGCTAAGCAAATCAAATTCACACAAAAAGTTCACAAAATAATCTTTTCAAGTAAACTAATTATTTTGAAAAATTTGAAAAATTTTGGCAATTTTGAGATAAAATGAGATAAAATTGGTGTATCTACCCCACAACTTGAAAAATTACACTGGTCCTCGGGTAAAAGCGAAATACCCCCACAACTTATTTTAAGAAAAATAATAAAGCGAGAAAAAACTAAAGAAGGAGAATAAAAGAAAATAGGAATAAGTGCGGAAAATGATATATGTAAAATAGAAAGGAAAGTACAAAAAACACAAAGAAACGCTAAAGTTTTAAAACAAAAACAACAAGATAAACGAAAACTATAAATCGAAAAACTAAACACGGAGAACGACACAAAAGCTAGTCTTCGACTGGATAAGGTGGAGATGTCGGGGGGTTCTCGGGTATTTTGATCGGAGTAGAGTGCATTGGAATTTCCCCATGAAGTGCCTCGAGCCACGGGCCTATGTTTGGACTAGACTTCGCATCGAGGAATCACTGAAGGAGCTGCTGCTGTATAATAGTCCGGGTTCGTTGTTGTAGAACCGTCATCCGAGTATGCACTGGAGAGAGTCGCGTTCGACTTTCACGAGGTGCTTGATAACAAACCGCTCGAAATTCGAACGAGAAGTGAACGTACGCGGGGGGCACCGAAGATGATGATGGTGAAGAAGTCAGCTGCGGAGGTAGATCCGGAGTAGTTGTAGAATCTCGAGGTCGAACAAGAACAAAACTGCGAACTCTATCGCGTTGATGTGTTATTTGAGTTATAAAATATTAATATAAATAATATAAATAATCGAATAAATAATACTAAAAATAATAAGAATCTTAATATTAAAATAAGTTTGTCACTAATAAAATAACTCAATTAGGCAGAGCACCTATCGAAATAGTTTAGTAAATATGGTAGTATTCAGATTTTAAATTTATAAAAATCGTTTTTCCCTAAGACTTCTATTAAATTCTAGTGTGGAAAATATAATGAAACTAATTATGAATATGATTTGTGAATAAGGATCATTCAACAAGTAAATCAACCAATATCAAGAATGATAAGATTGATTTCTAAATCCTAGAAAGCAAAGTAAATGAACAATGTAAGGAATAAAGCAAGTAAAAAGGTTGGGAGGAATTCTTTGTAAAATATAGGTGATATAAGAGGATACAAAATACCAAGTATAGGATAATCTTGGATCTAGTATCATAGCTCCACCAAAATCAAGTCTAAAGTAGAATCTCTTCCATACGGTTCGTTGCAAGAAATTCCTAGATTAAGAACACTTGAATGTTGACAAGATCAAATCTCCCATCAATCATCCTGGTTCCGGTCCATCAATAGGAAATTAATCACATCAACTTGGCACTAATCGTATATCCCGGTTCCGGCCTAACAATTAGTGTTAATCCGAAACCACAATCTCAAATCAAAACTTGTGTTAAAGATAAAATTCAGATCTAAAGTCATCAATGAAATTGCAATTTGAATCAATAAAACCACAATCATTCAATCCAAGAACATCACAATATCTCAAGTAATTTGTAAAATAAAACCAACCAAATCTACCTATAAGAAATGTAGAAATGAGAATTCCTAAGGTTGGTTAACTAATTACAAAGAATAACAAGGAATAATAGAAGAAAAGGGGAAAGTGAAACATAGACATTAAACCTTCTTCCTCCTCAACTCCTTCTCTTGATTCTTCTTTGATTCTTCAATTTAGATCTTCAATTTGTGTAGCCCAAATACCCTAGAATATATTCAGCAAATTTCCTTACGGATCGAGGCAAACTCACCAAATTAATCCCAAGATACTCAATACTACAACAAGTAGAGAGTGATATCTAAGAAAGTTGGAAAAATCAAAGTATAGATCTCTCTCTAAGTTCTACCAAACCTTTACAATGTTTTAACAATTCAGCATGAACCAACCTTAATACAAGCCAATCTAAATAAAGCTAAAAATTCTAGTATTTATAGATCTACTAAACCAGGGGCAAAATCGTCAATTTACATAAAAAATATTCTGGACAGAGCATCCTTACGGGCGTAGCCCTATCTCGCTATACGGGCGTTTAGAGCAGTTACTCCTTACGGGCGTTTGATCCAGAGTGCCACGGGCGTAAGGAAGACGGTTAATTCAAACAGGCGTAAGGAACACAGGGCAACGGGCGTTTAATCCGCTACGGGCGTTATGCACAAAGGGCAACGGGCGTTTGCTCGAATACGGGCGTAAGACATATTCCACGGGCGTATCACATTTCCAGAATGTTGCACTTTTGCCTCTGAATTCATCTTTTTTCACCAATTCGCCCCCGAAGTTACCCGAAACAGAATATTTGCAATTAAACCCAAAATCAATCAATTTATCTCAATTTAATACAATTATTATCACAAATCATGCACAATTTATATCTCAAATCATGATCATATTTGATGTTATCAAATACCCCACAACTTAAACTTTGCTTGTCCTCAAGCAAATCAAAATAGAAGAAGTTTAAGAAGAAACAAACTAACATCAAAAAGCTCAAAAAGAAAATTCAATTTTTTAAGATGTGCATGAATTTTCTCAAAAATTTCAACATAGACTAGTTTACTTTTCAAAGATCTCATCAACAAAGTGCTAAAGGAAGATTCACTTTCATGCCTCATCAAATGTCTTATGTCTAAGTCAAGAAAACTCAATTTGAACAAAACATTTTCAACTTAAATACGAAAAACGATCATAAAATCATCCCGAGTGAAGTGTGAGCTCTATCTCAATTGATGATCCAAATGGCAAACTTTCTTTCAAAGCAACTATCCAAATAGTGGTTTGGTCGATCAAAAACTTCAACAACGAGAGATAATCACAATCAAATCTCAAGAAACAAGCCACTTATTCAAAAGTAGAATTTTATTCAATTGGTTTTTTTTTTCAAGGTTTTTATTGTTTGCTTAACAATATCAACTTTAACTACCCTTGTAGCGAGTTCCACTCCGATGACTCCCGGATCCCGAGGACCTTAGGGCACCAGGCATTTAATTCCCATAAGAAGTGGTGCTCAAGTAGCAAAGGATACATGCAAAATAACCTTTTATTCAACAATTTATTCAACGAAAATTATAAAATTGTGGCAAGTCTCTCAAAAAATTTTCAAGTGAAAATTCAAGTCATTTCCATTCCCAAAAGACTTAATACTATTCAAATAAGTTGTCCAAAAGTAGTCCACTAATCGGAACAAACAACCAAAAATAGCTATGTCAAAATAATTTCAGGATTTTCCTATAATCATGCTCGTACCAAGTATCAACAAAATGAACTAAATCAAATCTCAAGACTTTCAACAATCAACAACCGATATCTATCATCGGCTAAGCAAATCAAATTCCCACAAAAAGTTCACAAATAATCTTTTCAAGTAAACTAATCATTTTGAAAAATTTGAAAAATTAAGCAATGTTTTGAAAATATTAGCAAATTGAGATAAAACAAGCATACACACCTACCCCACAACTTGAATATTGCATTGTCCTCGGTGTAAAAAGCGAATACCCCACAACTTATTTGAAAAATAAATAAGTGCGAGAAAACTATAAATACAAAACGGGAATAAGTGTGAAAAACGAAAAAAAATAAAAACAAGAAAATTTTATTTAAAACGGGAAAGTATACTATGAACACAAAAGATACTCATAAAAATCCTAAATAAATCAAATAGTACAAAAACCAAGTATGACTCGATAAAAGCGGTAAAAGGAAAGGGAAGAAAGACAAATCTTGTTTCCGAGCAAGCATGCTTGGAACTTTTTTTTTTTGTTCCTTTCTTAGGAGCTTCTTCCTTCTTCAAAGACTTTTATAAGGCTCGCTTTGTCCTTCCTAACAACATCATCTTTCGATTTATGCAACAGAATTTAGTTCGGTGCTGTTAGGGAGTAGTCATTTTGCTTGTTCCGAAAATTGCCCGGACAATTGTCCCACTTGCATTTCCAGGTTTTGTAGCGAAGCCTATTGATTCCTGTTTTACCTTCAACAAACAATTAAGAAAGATAGAATAGAACAAAACAAAGAAAGAAAGAAATTACAGAATTAAAAATGTCCTACTACAAACGATCTAGAGGATAATACTAAAACAAGAGGAATTAAAGAAGGAAATTTCATTACCTACAAAACAAGTAAGAAGAAAAATTAGTAAAGATAAATTAATGTAAGAAATAAGATTATTAATTAATGCTAATTTAATCAAAGATAAAGCAAAAGAAATGAATTAATTAAATTGAAAGGAAGAAAGAATCGAAAAGATTGAATGAGCACGCAAGATTAAATAGAAAAGGAAAAGAAATGGAAAAGAAAAAACATTCTGGAAATTAATTTGAAGAAGTGAAAATGAAAAGAAAATTTAACATGCTCTCGGGTAGAAAGAACAGGGGAAAAAGCAGGGGAAATAAAAATTCCAGTTCTGGAATTTGTACAAAACAGAGGAAATACAGAGATACACAATAATTAGCTACTGGAATTTTGAATAAAACAGAGGAATTAACCTTTATAGCTACTAGATTTCTCTTAAAAAACAGAAGAGAACATATTCTGAAATTTTCAGAATGACCAAAACAAATTGTTACTCACAAAATTCTGGGCACTTTCATCAAAAACAATTGAAGAAAACTCTCTGAAATTTTGCACAAAAACAGAACAAAATATATAACAATTACTGGATTAAATATAAGGCAGTAGTGATGTAAAAATCTGCCACTGTACTGCCCAAAATTTCAGCAAAAACTGAACAAAATCAAGCATCCAACAAATTTCTGGATTAAAAAAAAAATTTTCAGCAGCAGTGCAAAATTAATTTTTCTGGACTGCCTACAAATAATTTTACTGAAAATGCAGTGTATAAAAGTATACAAAAACATCTAGCTACTGGAAAATAAAACAAAAAGGTTCATGCATTTGAATTTCTAAATTGATCATGCAAAATGTCTATATGAAAGAAATGAAATATATACATACAAATTATATGATATTCATGAAAAACAAGAAGAAATGCAATTACATCAACTAACATATCTATATACCATTATTTACAATATCATGTAAAATGAATTTACAAACACACCATACACGAATCTAATGGAAAAAAAATGAAGTGCAAACAAAATCATCATGTATTTAAATAAAGAATAAACTGGAAAAGATTTTGAAATGCTTTATGCATACAATATCTATATCTATACATTGAACATTAGATACAGTAAAGAGATGAGATATACATCTAATGTATCTATATGTACTAAATGCTATGCAAAATCAAAAAGAACAATGAATAAGCACTACCTACTGGAAACTACAAGTTGCAAAAATATACATAAATAAATATACTATTGAAAACATAAACATCATGCATAAGAAAAGAAAATATAAACGTTATCTATATTTCATGCAAGAGTAAAACAAAGCATGCAAATTCATGAAAGTGTACTAAATAGCATAAAAGAAAAGGCAAAGCACAAAGATCAATCATAGCTACTAGAATGAAAAGGTACTAAGGTAAAATCCATGTAAAATAATTCACCTAAATGCTATGAAATTCATGCAAAGAGATACAAAAAGACATACAATTTATTCTAGCCACCTAACTAACATGTAATCTATCTAGATATCATGAAGATCATGCAAACTAAATCTATCAAAATACCTAAATCTAGCTAATGGAAAATCAAATATAATAGACAAAACATCAAATACATATTCATCCGAATATTTTGAATTAATTGCAAGAAAAACAAAACATGCAAACTAACTAAATCATATGCAAAAACAATCAATACAAAATACTTGAAATCTGAAAATGAAATGTAACAAAGCTAATGAAGTAAATTAAATAACTAAACTAGAAATGTTGGTCACTAAACTAGCATTTCTTAGAATTAGTTTCTAAGAATGCATACTACTCAACAAAAAGCTATACATATTTATTTCCTAAAGAATTAAAAGAATACTAGATAAATTCCTAAAGATGCAAATCTAATTAATAATAGTGGTGACCTTTTATTGAAAAACCTACTACATGCAAAATCTAATCAAAAATTTCAAAAGAAGAAATTAAAAGCAACGCTATACCACAATTTATATCAAACACAAATTAAGGCTAACATATAAAAGATAGAAAAATAAGGAAAACATCTAACATCAATTCCTAACAAAAGTAAGTATCTAGATAATATTCTTCATGAATTGAAGATATTATTAGAATACTAACTAAACTAGAAAGCTCTTAAAGAAAATAAAGGAATGAAGATAAAATAACAAGATCATGCAAAACTAACTAAGAAATGTAATACAACTAAAGAAGATGCAAAACAAGTAAATGACAAGTAAATGAGACTAAGATTAAGAAGAGAAGCAAACTAAACTACTCTAGCATAATACCTAAGAATCAAGATAATATCTATAACAACTACCAAAGATCATGAGACGAAAACATGAAAAATACATCTAAGACCATGAAATAGACTTCAATCAAAGAGAGAATCAAGTTAGAAAACTAGTTAGATCTTATACTAACCATACCTAAGAATCTAATTAGAGGGAGTTAGAAGGATTAGAACAAACTAAGTCAAGTTAGAGATTAGGAAAAACAATTAGATCTAAAAATTCTCAACTAAAGATCAAACTAAGATGTTAAACCTAAGATCTAAGTTATTCTAAGAGTAAGGATCTAAAGAATCAAAAGCTAACCTAATCTAAAGCACTAAACTAACTAAGCTATAAAATCTAGATCAACTAAAGTTAACCTAAATCCAAAATATCTAAGCTATATCTAACCAAAATCTCTAAGTAAAGTTTACCTAAGGGATCTAAACTTACCAAAATACTAACTAAACCTAAAAATCATGATACTAAATCATCTAACCTAAGATCTAAATCCAAAAATCTAAAATCTAAGAGAAAATTCCTAAGAAAAACAAATCAATATGAAAGCAAGAGAAACAAAATACAAGTAACAAAGAAAACTACTAAAGTAAGAATAAGAAAAATCAAAGAAAATCAAAATTAAACTACTCAACTAAAAATAAGAAACAAATGAAATCGAAACATCTAAACTAATTGAAATAAAATCGATCAAGCAAATATCCAAGATCTATCAAAGAGATAAAAGATATTCTAAGAATTAGACATGAAAAGTAAAAGTTACTTGAGAATGATATCATAAAACAAATCATATCAAAATTAATTCGTTATAAATTTCACACCGTTGATGAAAATTTTTCCCAAAAATTACAACAAACTTAGAGGAAAAACATCACGAAAATTAATAGGATTCCCCGACAACGGCGCCAAAAATCCGATGTGTTATTTGAGTTATAAAATATTAATATAAATAATATAAATAATCGAATAAATAATACTAAAAATAATAAGAATCTTAATATTAAAATAAGTTTGTCACTAATAAAATAACTCAATTAGGCAGAGCACCTATCGAAATAGTTTAGTAAATATGGTAGTATTCAGATTTTAAATTTATAAAAATCGTTTTTCCCTAAGACTTCTATTAAATTCTAGTGTGGAAAATATAATCAAACCAATTATGAATATGATTTGTGAATAAGGATCATTCAACAAGTAAATCAACCAATATCAAGAATGATAAGATTGATTTCTAAATCCTAGAAAGCAAAGTAAATGAACAATGTAAGGAATAAAGCAAGTAAAAAGGTTGGGAGGAATTCTTTGTAAAATATAGGTGATATAAGAGGATACAAAATACCAAGTATAGGATAATCTTGGATCTAGTATCATAGCTCCACCAAAATCAAGTCTAAAGTAGAATCTCTTCCATACGGTTCGTGGCAAGAAATTCCTAGATTAAGAACACTTGAATGTTGACAAGATCAAATCTCCCATCAATCATCCTGGTTCCGGTCCATCAATAGGAAATTAATCACATCAACTTGGCACTAATCGTATATCCTGGTTCCGGCCTAACAATTAGTGTTAATCCGAAACCACAATCTCAAATCAAAACTTGTGTTAAAGATAAAATTCAGATCTAAAGTCATCAATGAAATTGTAATTTGAATCAATAAAACCACAATCATTCAATCCAAGAACATCACAATATCTCAAGTAATTTGTAAAATAAAACCAACCAAATCTACCTATAAGAAATGTAGAAATGAGAATTCCTAAGGTAGGTTAACTAATTACAAAGAATAACAAGGAATAATAGAAGAAAAGGGGAAAGTGAAACATAGACATTAAACCTTCTTCCTCCTCAACTCCTTCTCTTGATTCTTCTTTGATTCTTCAATTTAGATCTTCAATTTGTGTAGCCCAAATACCCTAGAATATATTCAGCAAATTTTCTTACGGATCGAGGCAAACTCACCAAATTAATCCCAAGATACTCAATACTACAACAAGTAGAGAGTGATCTCTAAGAAAGTTGGAAAAATCAAAGTATAGATCTCTCTCTAAGTTCTACCAAACCTTTACAATGTTTTAACAATTCAGCATGAACCAACCTTAATACAAGCCAATCTAAATAAAGCTAAAAATTCTAGTATTTATAGATCTACTAAACCAGGGGAAAAATCGTCAATTTACATAAAAAATATTCTGGACAGAGCATCCTTACGGGCGTAGCCCTATCTGCTATACGGGCGTTTAGAGCAGTTACTCCTTACGGGCATTTGATCCAGAGTGCCACGGGCGTAAGGAAGACGGTTAATTCAAACGGGCGTAAGGAACACAGTGCAACGGGCGTTTAATCCGCTACGGGCGTTATGCACAAAGGGCAACGGGCGTTTGCTCGAATACGGGCGTAAGACATATTCCACGGGCGTATCACATTTCCAGAATGTTGCACTTTTGCCTCCCGAGTTCATCTTTTTCACCAATTCGCGCCCAGGTACTACGAAACGGAATATTTGCAATTAAACCCAAAATCAATCAATTTATCACAATTTAATACAATTATTATCACAAATCATGCACAATTTATATCTCAAATCATGATCATATTTGATGTTATCACGCGTCGAATGATTCCCATGCTCTGAAGATTATCCCGGTCTAACGTGATGAACGGGCCGTGTCCCAGTGTCTTCTTCCGGGGATTCAAATTGTCCCGGACTAACTTCACAAACACTCTCGTTGGATCGAGATGAACACCTCACCAGATATGTGAAAGTATAGTTGCATTAACAGAGGTGACAACGCCGGTACTATCTTTCCGACTCGTGATCGTATGAGACAAAACAAAGTGGAGGTATCGGAGAGATAGATGAATATATGAAGCTTTCGAGAGTACAGAAGAGTAGATAGCAGCTGAAGGTGTACGACAAATGTGGCTCTAGTAAGCTTGCGTACTATCCTCAAAATCGGTAATCGCCGAAGTGAAAAGACTCGTCTCGATCTCGTCTTCCGCCCATAGACCAAGACCAACAACAAACGTACTCATCGAGAGCTCTCGGTCAACTCCACCGAGTCGAAATTTGACTGTCTCGGAATGACAATCAAAGGAAGCAAAGAACTCACACACAAGTTCTTGATAAACGGGAGCATCTATCTCGAACATGCGTCGGTAAGGAGGAAACGAAAGAAGACGGAGCATCTCGAGATGCGGCTCCATGATATCTATCGCTGCCCAGTCGATCCGACAGCCGTGGAGGATGAGTTTGTCGGAGAAGGAGCGGATATGAGATACAGCCGAAGGGGAGGAGGATGGAAAAGTGAGGAAAGGATGCATGATAGTAGTGATAGGAGTGAGATCGGGTGCCATGATATATATATAGCAAATAAAGAGAAAGGATTGATTTTTGAGAGGGAAGTGAAGAGAAAAGCAAGTTTTTCGCAAGAAATAGAGTCTGCCCGATCTCGCTACGCCTGTAAGGGGTGTGCTACGGGCGTAGCCTTTACTGTGGACGCCTTGGAATTGAAGATTTCAGAAGAAATTTTTGAAATTTTGAAAGGTCTGGATTGGCTACGGGCGAACAAAGAGTGTTACGCCCGTAAAAAATGATGTCAGCAATGATGTTTAGGCGGGAAGAATTTGAGGAGATGGTTACGGGCGTACGACCAAGTACACGGCCATACTACGGCCTACGGGCGTAAAGTTTCGAACTTCACGGCCGTAAGGTACACAAAAGCTGGAATAATTTGAAAAATTCAAATTCCAGTCCCCAGATTATACAAAGGCCTCAAAATTCAGTCCAAAAACTTTTTATTAAACCAGCAAAAATCAAAATAGCAAAAATAAACATATAAACCCTACTCGGAACATCCGATAACTAAAATATAAGGCAAAAATAATACCTATACTTGGAACATCCAGCTACTAGTAAAGTGATTTAGACGTAAAAATAACGCCTTTCAACCACGTAAGACTCGAAAGAAGAAGAAGGGATAAGAAAACAAATCTGGATTTCCGAGCAAGCAAGCTTGGAACTTTATTTAATACCCGAAAAAAAAGAAATAGGGTAAGAAAACAAAAATACGAAGAAAGAAAAACAAAATAATCAAACACGAAACGTAATTTCTTCATCCAAGATTCGAAGTATAATAAATCCCTGATTAACATCAATTAGTGCCTTAGAGGTAGCTAGAAAAGGTCTCCCTAAGATAAGTGGTACACCACCCTCACCATGCATGTCCATAACAACAAAGTCTACCGGAAATATAAATTTTCCTATTTTTACAAGTATATCCTCAACTTTACCCCTCGGGACTTTAATTGTTTTATCAGCTAGCTGTACACACATCCTAGTAGATTTCAAATCATGCAACCCTAGCTTATCAAATAGGCTCGAAGGCATTAAATTCACACTTGCACCTAGGTCCGCTAATGCATGCAAATCACAAATATGACCTATAGTACAAGGTAAAGTAAAACTACCGGGATCCTTACACTTGAAAGGTAATTTCTCGGAAATTAAAGCTGAACAAACTTCATTCAAAATTACCTTATCACAGTCTATAGGATATTTATTACGCAAAATGTCCCTCAAAAAACTTAGAGTATTTAGGAAATGAAGAAATTACTTCAAGTAAGGGCAAATTAATAAAAACATGACTAAAAGTTTTAACAAATTTATTAAATTGTTCTTTCTCTTTCTCTTTGCTAATTCTAGAAGGATAAGGAATTCTAGGCAAAAATTCTTCCGGAATCTTCTTAGGAAGTTTGTTTTTCTGCTCCTCTCGCTCTTCATCATAGCTCGTTCCTTCCTTCCTAGTACTTTCCACAACCGATTCCTGCACAAAGATAGGTACGTTAGTCTTTTTAGGAATAGGTGGGGAGAGAGTTTTACCCGATCTAAGAGTTAATTGCTTGCATTCAACTGGGTTTGGCTCGGTGGTACTAGGAAGTGTTCCTTTTACACGCTCAGAGAATTGCTTGGACAGTTGTCCTACTTGCATCTCCAAGTTCCGAAGCGAGGATTGTTGATTCCGGATTGAAGCTTCTGTTTGTTTCAACCGAATATCGGTTTGTTTCATCCTCTCCTCGTTGGATTCTTGAATCTTTTTATTTGATTCGATTATCTCTTTTTGGGAGCTTACCATCCCCTTCATCATGTTTTTATTCTCCGAGATGGAATCGGAGGGGGTGTAAGTTCTTTGAGGAGGTAGTGCGATCGGCTGATATCCCGGTCCGGTTCTCTGAAAATTCGACAGAGCGCCACCGGAGTTTGAATTATTTCTCCAAGAAAAATTGGGATGATTCCGCGAAGAGGAGTTGTAGGAGTTCCCACGGGTGCAGCTTGCACGGCATCAATGAACTCGGTGTCCTCGGGAATTGTAAGTATCCCATTTCCGGTGCAGTCTCTGCTGAAGTGTGGACCTTGGCAAAACTCGCATACGAAACTTACGTTTTGAGCGCTTCTTCCTTGAAGGATGTTAAGCTGAGAATTGAATTGAGATCTCAAACTCTCTATTTGTTCCTCAAGAGAAGACGATGAAGCCACGTGGACCGGGCTTCTAACGGGCTTTGCTCGAACACTTGTCCGCCAGTTTTTGTTCGTTCGGTACATACGTTCGAGGGCTGCTCTAGCATCCACTTCATTCATCCCGTTAAATCCTCCTTGAGGATTCAAGCCGTCAAGAATTTGCTTTCCCAACTCGTTCATGCCTCCATAAAATTGTTGCATCATGAGAGGCTCGGAGAGGCCGTGTTGGGGGCATAATCGAACTAACTCTTTTAATCGGTCCCATGCTTCAAAAACCGTCTCCTCTTCTTGTTGTGCAAAGCTCGAGATTGCTCTCCTAAACTCCAAGATTTTTGCAGCCGAATAATATTCAGCAAGGAAGGCACGACTCAACTCTTCCCAAGTAGAAATAGACCCCGCCGGAAGTTGCAACAACCATCTTTTTGCTCTATCCCTCAAAGTATATGAAAATAGGCTTAACATAGCTTCTTCAACCGTAGACTTCCCTTTAAAGCCATCACATAGGGAAGTGAATTCCGCCAAGTGTTCCAAAGGGATTTCCGAGGGAAGTCCTCCAAATTGTAGCCTTGACGTGAATAGTTGAAGTACACTTGGTTTTAATTCAAAAGTACAATCTTTCGGAAGTCTAATTGCGTTACATAGTGGGACAGAATGAGCTTGAACGTAAGTTTCCAAAGCTGGCCTTCTATTTGCCATTTCGTTTTCCCTCCTTCTTTGTTCTCTACGTGCAAGACGAATGATTTCCTCGGGGTTGTCTACTTGTTCCCTAATTGTTGGGGTAGAAGATCTAGTCATGCACTATCAAACTTATTAAGAGAGAAAGAAACAAATAATATCAATTATAAAAGATATTACAAATAAGGCATCCTACTACAAACGATCTAGAGGATAACACAAAAACAAGAGGAATTAAAGAAGGAAATCTCAATACCTACAAAACAAGAAAGGAGAAAAATTAGTCAAAGTTTGAAGAATGAAAAAGATAAGATTAGCAAATAAAATTTAAAAGAAGAGGAGAAGAATTAGAATCTGGAAATCAAATTGAAGAAGTGACAAAGAAGAAAACATAATGTATACTCTCGAAAAGTGTAAAAACTGAGGAAAAAGCAGGGGGTTAAAATTTCAGTTCTGGAATTTTAGCAAAACAGAGAAAAATACAGAGTTGTACATAAATTAGCTACTGGATTTCTCTGCAAAACAGAGGAAAGTGCATGCTGGAATTTACCTAAGGAACAGAGTAGTTTGCATATTGTAATTTTCTGGAAACATTAAAGCAGAGGCAGTGAAGAAAGCTCACTGAAATTTTACACAAAAACAGAACAAAGCATGCAATATCTACTGGATTAAATATTCAGCAGCAGTGCAAACAACATGTTACTGGACTACCCAAAAATAATTTTACTGAAAATGCAGTGTACAAAAGTATACAAAAACATCTAGCTACTGGAAAATAGAACAACAAGGTTCATGCATTTGAATTTCTAATTTGACCATGCAAAATGTCTATATGAAAGAAGTGAAACATATACATACAAACTATATGCTTTTCATGAAGAACAAAAAGAAATGCAATTACAACAACTAACAAATCTATATACCATTATTTACAATATCATGCAAAAACTGAATTCACAAAAGAAACCATACACTACTAACCTACTGGAAAATGAAAATAAGAACAAGGAAAATCATGCATTTGCTAACTAAATTAACCAAGCAAAATCAAAGAACACAAAAAAAAAACAAACTTCTACCTACTGGAAATTGAAATACATTATATATACATCAATTAATCTAGTAAAGTGTATGCAAAAAGAACTACTGGACGAAATTTTTGCAAACAAAAGAAAATTCAGCATGCAAACAAGGACTGAATCTGGAAGAAATCTGCAATTCACCAAAGCTGTACATATATACAATTATATATGAACTACTGGAAACTAGAAGGTGTAATTAAAATACATACATATATCTAGGCCATGCAAAAACATGCAAGAAGCTACAAAAAGTCATACAATTTATTCTAGCCACCTAGCTAACATGTAATCTATCTAAATAACATGAAGTCATGCAATCTGTATAAATAACTAAAATACCTAAATCTAACTACTGGAATGCAAAAAGGTAATTAAAGAGAAATCCATGTAATAATATTTACCTAAATCACCATGCAAACTATACCTAAGTAAAAACTATGCAAACTGTACTACTACAAAGTAATATGCAGTTTGGTAAAACCATCAAAACAACTAAAACATATGCTAAGTAAAAGAAAACAAAGAGCAACGAATTCATGTAAGCACAAAACAAAATATGCAAATTCATGCAAGTCTACTAAATAACATGCAAAGAAAAGCAAAACAAACAAATCGACAAAAAGCTACTGGAATTCAACATAATAGACATGCTATAAACTATTGAAAAGATCAAAGACATATAATACATATTATGCAAAATATAAGATTGTGAAGGCTAAGAGATATGAGATATAATATTAAAGTTCTTCACTCTAACCTATTTAACCAAATGCAAAGAAAAAGAAATAGAAACTACAACTCTAAACAAAGACATGCAAAGGCAGAATGTACAAATCAAAGTACTCAAACATTTTTCAACCAAAATTCAGCATACTACTATAAAGGAAAATAGAATTAAAGTAAACATTGGTCACTAAAATTAACATTTCTTAGAATTAATTTCTAAGAATGCTACCTATTCAAAAGAAAGAACTATACTATACTATTATCTAAAGAACTCAAGGAATACTAAATAAAATCCTAAAGATGCAAGACTAATATTGGTGACCATTTATTGAAAAAAAAAACTACTACATGCAAAATCTAACAACAAATGCAGGGAAAGGAATCTAAATGCAAAACCATACCTAAATTCATACTAAGCACATATTAAGGCTAACAAATAAAAGATAGAAAATATGAATACATCTAACATCAATGCCTAGCAAAAGTAAGTATCTATATAATAATCTTCATGAATTGAAGATATTATTAGAATACTAACTAAGCTAGAATGTACTTAAAGAAAATAAAGGAATGAAGATAAAATGAAATGAAAATGCAAAACTAACTAAGAAATGTAAGACAACTAATGAAAATGCAAAACAAGTAAATGATAAGTAATGAAACTAAGGTAAAGAAGAGAAGTGAACTAAACTACTCTAACATAATACCTAAAAATCAAGATAATATCTATAACAACTACCAAAGATCATGAAATGAAAACATGGAAATACAACTAAGATCATGAAATAGAAATCAATCAAAGAAAGAGTCAAGTTAGAAAACTAGTTAAATCTAATACTAACCATACCTAAGAATCTAGTTAGATCAAGTTAGAAAAGATTAGAACAAACTAAGTCATGTTAGAACGTAGGAAAAACAATTAGATCTAAAAATTCTAAACTAAAGATCAATTAAGATATTAAAACCAAAGATCTAAGTTATTCTAGAGGATAAGGATCTAAAGAATCAAAAGCTAACCTAATATAAAGCACTAAACTAAATAAACTATCTAATCTAAATCAACTAAAATTAACCTAAATCCAAAATATCTAAACTATATCTAACCAAAATCTCTAAGTAAAAGTTTACCTAAGGGATCTAAACTAACCAAAACACTAACTAAACCTAAAAAAATTGTTATACTAAATCATCTAACCTAAGATCTAAATTCAATAAATCTATAATCTAAGCAAAAGAAATTCTAAGAAAAAAAAATCAATATAAAATCAAGAGAAACAAAATACAAGTAACATAAGAAAACTACTAAAGTAAGAAAAAGAAGAATCAAAGAATCAAAATTAAACTACTCAACTAAAAATAAGAAACAAATGAAATTGAAACATCTAAACTAAATGAAATAAAATCGATCAAGCAAATATCCAAGATCTATCAACGAACTTAGAGGAAAAACATCACGAAAATTAATAGGAGTCCCCGGCAACGGCGCCAAAAATATGATGTGTATTTTGAGTTATTTATAAATAATAAAAATATTCGAATAAATAATACTAAAAATAATAAGAATCTTCAAGATTAAAATAGGTTTGTCACTAATAAAATAACTCAATTAGGCAGAGCACCTATCGAAATAGTTTAGTAAATATAGTAGTATTCAGATTTTAAATTTATAAAAATCATTTTTCCCTAGGATTTCTATTAAATTCTAGTGTGGAAAATATAATTGAACTAATTATGAATATGATTTGTGAATAAGGATCATTCAAGAAGTAAATCAACCAATATCAAGAATGATAAGATTGATTTCTAAATCCTAGAAAGCAAAGTAAAATAAAGCAAAGTAGAAGATCAAGCAAGTAATGGAAGGTAGAAACTCATAAGAAATAATAGGAGAAATGAAGGATACAAGCTACTAGGGGCAAGATTAATCATGAAATAACTATCATAATCTCACCAATATTCAAGTCTAGAATAGAATTTCTTCCATACGGATTGTGGCAAGAAACTCATTGATTTAAGAACACTTGAATGTTGACAAGATCAAATCTCCCATCAATCATCCTAGTTTCGGTCCATCAATAGGAAATCTAATCGAATCAATGTTGGCACTAATTGTTGTCCTAGTTCCGGTCTAACAATAAGTGTTAATCCGAAACTACAACCTCAAATCAAAGCTTAACACTCAAGATAAAATTCAGATTTAAAGGTATGAATGAAATTGCAATATCAAATTAATAACACTATAACAATTATCCATGAAAACCATAATTTTCCCAAAGTAATTGTAGAATAATACCAGCCATTTCTACCTAAAAGAAATGTAGAAAGAGGAGTTCCTAGGGTTGGTGTCTAATTACAAGATTGAAATTCAAACAAATCAAAGAAAGAAGAGTAACCTCTTCAACCCTCTTTTTGATCAAACTTCTCTTCTTCAAATCTTCAAGTTGTTGAAGTTGATTCTTCTCTTGCAAGATTCCAAAGAAATTCCTTATGGTTGAGGCAACTTCTCACAAGATCTCACAAGGTAATCTCTCAACTCACAACATATGAACAAGATCTCAAAAATATGAAAGTAGGAAAGTATAGATCTAATTCAAAAACCCTAAAAAGTATTACAATTTAATAGCATAACCCCTTCCAAAATACAAGCCAAAAAATTAATGCTAAAAATCCTAATATTTATAGATAAACTAAACCAGGGGTAAAATCGTCATTTTACATAAAAGATTCAGGACAGAGTATCATTACGGGCGTAGCCCTCTATGCTCTACGGGCGTATAGATACGGTTATGCGCTACGGGCGTTTGATCTAGAGTGCCACGGCTGTAAGGCGGTAGTTAATTCATACGGGCGTGATGCACAAAAGGGCAACTAGCGTTTACTCCGCTACGGGCATATGGCATCTTGCACGGCGTATCATATTTCCAGACTGTTGCACTTTTGCCTCTAAATTTATCTTTTTACACCAATTTGCCCCAGAAGTTACCCGAAACAGAATATTTGCAATTAAGCCCAAAATCAATCAATTTATCTTAATATAATACAATTATATTCACAAATCATGCACAAATTATATCTCAAAACATGATTATATTTGATGTTATTGGTGTGTGTTTTGAGTGAGTAAAAATGAATATCAAATAAGGCAAACAATCTCACAAAACAGTGTCACAAAATCAAACACAACTAAGGCAGAGTACCTATCGCATGGAGATAGTAACACGGGGGTACCACGATTTTAAATTTATAAATATCGTACCCTCGGGAACGTTGGTAACGGCTGGTTAGTTTCTACCAATTATGACATACTTTAGAGTTCAGGGAATTAGTCCTAGGTGTCCATTCAATTCAGATATGTTTGAGTAAAAGAATAATAAAGATAATAATGGAAAATAATTGACTAAGATCTCTAATGAAATACGTATGATTAATTTAGTTGAACAATGTTCGAATGTGTAGCTTGCAAGCAGATCTAAGGCAATTATGAATTCGAATTGTCTTACTACCATACCCGAGTTATCTAGAATGATTACCTCAATATGGTGGTTGCAAGTAATCCTAAACCTTCTTAGATTAGTTATTGAGGCGTCAATTCAACAACATAATCTTAAGATTTGCATTGATTCCAAACCCGAGATTTTTAGGCTTCCTAACCTCGCCAAAATAGATGTGCTCAAGATAACAGGGATTTCCTACAATTAAACTAGCATCAAGTTTCTATGAATAAATCAAACTCAATCCTCAAGTTTCTTACAATCAAACAAATAGTTTTTATCATAGGCAGAGTAAATCATACTTCAAGAGTTTATCGGATATCCCAAAAAGTTTAAAATTGCCATAAAATTCGAGAAAAATTTGAAAAATTTGAAAAATTTGGCCCAGAAAAGCTCACCCTACCCCACACTTAAAATGAACACTGTCCTCGGTGTTGAAGGTAGGTGAAAAACGAATACCCCACACTTAATCCGAAACACCTATTAACACAATAAAACAAAGCAGATACGATAGATGCCCAAGACTAAGTAATATCCTAAAATAGAAAACACCAACAAGAAAACAAAGCAAAAAGAACAAAAACGAAAAAGAAAACAAGAAAAAGGGAAAGAAGAAAAATTAGGTATCCAGTGGTTGCAGCGGCTGCTGCAATCGAAATGATGTGGTGGTGTGGTGGTGCAGAGGTTCGTATGGTGGAACCTCATCCTCAGCAGATATTCATATACCCTCAACTTGTATGTCTGTCCATGCTCCGGAGGGTAATGATGGTCATAGGTGTAGTAGATGTGCTTTCCATAATGAGAGTTGCAGCTGCAATATCTATACCAAGAAATCTAGCAACTCTAATGATGTTATGTCTCAAAACACCTTCACGAGTGTTAGTAGCATATTCCTTAGCAGTTCAAAGAAAATATTCTAATTATGTCCACGGGAATACGTCTAAAAACATGTGATAACTCATTTTTGTCTATGGCATGAATCACTTCAATATTATCCTTTCTATTAATAACATGTATAACATCCATAACATGCAAACAATGAAGCACTGAATGAATAATCGAAACTTTTGACCTTCTAAGATAAACAAAATGATGCACAATGATATTGTCCCAAAATAGATTTTAAGGATAATTCTACTCTTCATACTTAAATCATGATCATATCCACCAAGCCTTAAAGAAATAGACTTTTCATGATGCTCAAAAAGTATAGAAGATTTACATACTAGTACCTCGTAAGTAGCTCTTCCGCATTAAAGATGCGGTTGTAGAGTATGCATCAATTAATTCATCTGTGCATTCAACTCAAGAATTGCAAGAGTCTCCCAATTAATTTTTCTGCCATGATGTACTAATCCTCTCGGAAATGAGTTGCAGCGCTCAGTAGCTACTTCCGATCTACTTGAAATGAATAAATCGAGATAGCGATCGGTGGAGGATGAAATCTCTTCAGTGTCATAGCTGCAAGGTAGCAACTTTATGTATACAGAGATAGAAAAAGAGAGTTGAGTAAATTTAGAGATAAATAGGGGATAGAGTAATGAATAGCTATGAGTAGCAAAGTTTGCACAGTTCCCCATGAACACGGTCGTGCAGTGCATATGCACAATCGAGTTTCAACCATTCTTGAATCTAATGTGTTCCAAACAATTTATATGCAATAAAATTTGTCCTGGAACAATCATTATCCACTCAATACATCAATTGTCAAAAAAATGTCTTATCCTGGAACATCCAACATCTATTTAATTAAACAATTGTAATCCCTATGTTGGAACATCCAGTTTCTATCATGCCATGATCATTTAGCACATATATAATG
>JAHSUH010004692.1:0-32553 GCA_025388415.1 Cynanchum wilfordii | reverse complement strand
TTATAGACATGGAAAATCTTGAGAGGTATGGATGTCTTTGGGGTTTGTAAGCAATACAAAGAAAGAGGCTGGGCCATACTTGCGGAGGAGGATGCGATGGAAGATCTGGAAGTTGAGGGTACTTCTTTGAGAAAGTGTGAGATCTAGAATGGTTTCATGAACTTCGGGAGGAAGAGGGGAAAGTTCTAAGACCGTAATATAGGGGAGGGGCTAGAAGGCTTTTGTGTGTAGGTCAGTGAGAAAATCTGCAAGTACATTCTTTTTTTCCGGGAATATGTTTAAGCTGTAAAAGTATATCGGGAAAACCGGTTTTCCATCGGAGTAGCCGGGCGTCAGGATCATTTTACGCTTGAATTCTAACATCTTTGGGAGCGATGTCATATCCATTTCAATGATGAAGTTGTGGCGATGAGGTGAAATTCATGTTTTTCTATGCCACGCGCTTTGCTCGAATTTCTTTTTAGTGTGGAGTGGTAGTGTTTTTGAGTCTTTGAATTGTCTACTTTGGTAACCAAGAAACATTCGGAACACCGTTGATTTCTTCAAGTAGAGGCGACACCCCGGTGTTCATCGGAGGCGTCATGCTCCAGGATTAGAGTTCCGTTGGTAGGGATGCAGGTGGAGAGAGATGTTGAGAGATGTGCTTTAAAGCTTGAACAGCAGTCGGTATGCTTGGGGGGCGCGGGGGGGGGGGGGTGGCCTTTTTCCCGCCCCCGGTGTTCTCCCCGCCTCCGCGGTCCAGGAGATGAACATAGTTTTTTTCCGGCGGCGGAAAACTCCCTCTCTCGAAAGAAGCCCCGAATCTACACCTTCTCAACAAACTCTTCGAACTCGATACCTTTCCGGTGACCCTCGTATTTGGTATCCTTGATCCGACCCGGTTAAGTTTGACTATTATGTCCTCTATGGTAGTCTGCTTCTTCTTCACTAGAAAGCTCTATTCCCTTGGCCACATTGGCCCGGTGCACTGATGACACTCCTTGGCCCGAGCCCGAGCCTACACCTCACCCTAGCTCCACGAAACCTCCCGGTGATGCTTCTTCGGCTCCTTATATATGATCGTCCCTCCTCCTCTTATGATCTTTGATTTTCCTCCTTTGGACTCTTTTCAAAAGGATCAAACTAAACATACACGGAAGATCAAATCTCCCCTTGCCCTGGATGACAAAGGTCGACCAAAAGACAGTATCCCCAGTGAAGCCACTTTAAAGTGCGATCCAGAAAATCTTTGTTGCCCAAAATCAAGCTCTTCAACGACTCTTAGGCGCCAAGCCTCTCTAAGCGGCCAACTCTCTAAACAAGAACCGACCTAACCTCCCACCTTGGGATATATACAAACCTCGTTTGCGAACTAAAGTCAAAGGTCTCGAACCCTCCACCGAACTTTCCTTTCCGGTTCGGTATACTCCTTGAATGGTCCCCCCAGATGGCCTCCCTTTTTAAAAGAAAAGGAATTCCTTGCAAACATGACTCCGTTCTCTTGAGTCTCGGTATCAAGTCTATCAACAACCACGATCCTCCTTATTCTCTATACCGAGACCACATATATTCCCACACCGCCCACCACGTCCTCCAACTTTGTTTCCTCCTTCTCTCCAACACGATCCGAGTCCCAGTACTTATTCTCCTGCTCTATCTCTTTGGAAAATATCTCGTTCCCCCGGCTACTACCTCTATAAGTATCTCTTCTACTCTTCCGGTTACTTTACCGGGAACCTCCGGCCCAAACCACGAAAAACCTCCCCAAATCCCCGAATGATGTTCCTTGATGATGGCCAAAACCCGATCTCTTCCTTCTTATCTCAACTTGAGAAACTTCCCTCGACCTTCTCTCGATCGATACAACAACCACATTTCTACCTAGTCCCCATGAGTCTTTTGATCCGTTTGACTCTTTTGACAAATTATTCATGATGGACCCGAGAAGTGGTCGGACGATGAAGACCTACCTACCCCTCCCGGTTCCTCAAGCCCGTCTCGTCCGCCTCTAGGGAACATCGCTGCAAGTTCACCCTTGATGACATACCTCCTTCTCAATGGCGATCTCGGTTCCGATCTCTCTATGCTTGGCTAACAACGGATCTCCGCGGTATCCATTAAATGAAGTCCTCCAACGGTTTGTTTGCCGCTTTGAAGGTCGCCTTGGCGACTATTATACGACCCTTGGTGAGTATCGACAACTTCAATTCCTCCAGGATCACGTCTCTGAAGAAGTCGTCGAAGTGCTTAAACGCAATTTTCTTGGTGAAAGCGTCCATGAAATCACTACACGGCCGCAAGTGAATATCTCAAGATGCAATCTTTGCTCAATCAAATTCAAAGACCTCGAGCCGCTCTCGATCGTATGTCCAAAAGATTTTCATCATCAACCGGATCGACGACATCGATCTAAAGCGTGCCTTCATCAACTTTGTCCCCAGGCAGCTTGCAAATGAAACTATGCTCCAAATCCGGAGTCTCCAACCTCGGTTGGGCTCACATTACTCTCGGCGAATTTGGCGGTGATCGACAAAGCCCTTGAAAAGCTTTGTAATCAAACCGGATTCTTCCAACGTGATCGGTCCCATATAAAAGGCCCTCGGTCAAGCTGCTCCGAATCCCGTCTCAAGATCAAGTGCAAAGATACCCCAGGTTGCCTTTGTGCCCCAAACAAGCCTTCTAAGCGAAGTCTTCTCCATCTTCTTTTCGACGGACCAAACACGCGTTTTCTTCGGTCCCAAGAAACGGCACCGATTCAACAAGCAAGCGGCGGAAATTTACGGAAAGGCGAAAATCGAAGCGACTGGATCGAAAGGAACCAAATGTTTTCTCTGTAAACAAGAAGGTCACTTTGCCGCAATTGTCTAACAAAAGAAAAGAACCCGAGTTCATGCTCCAGATCAAACCTCGTCTCAATCCCGATGATACTTCGACATTGAGTCCTCTTTCGAACTTCGATAATGACCCGGATAGCGCTCTCCTTGTCATTGCTTACCGGTGTTGTGACGATTCGATTCGATTACGATGATCTCTCGCGATCTCTCTTCGACGAAATACTGATGTTCCCCCCTTGTTTCTCCATCTCTCTTGTCCTATATCCCTCACCCTTTGATCGGAACCACGGTCTTTCTAAAACACCATACCCTAGCCGTCCCGGTGATAGCCTTAATTGATCCGGGGTGCTTCCTCCTCGGTCATGTGTCCGGATTTACTCCCCCTCCGAATATTGGCGGCCTCACGGTCGAAGTTTCGCGAAGTGCCAACGGTGCGGACTTCACCATCGATAAACTTAGTAAACCCCATACACGTCCAACTACTCCCCAAACCTTACTCTCGCTCACCGGAGTCCTTGGTTCATATTTGCCTCAAAAGATCTTATAATTGGCTTTGATCTTCTAAGTCAAATCTCTCATCTTTCTTTTACCCCTACGAGGTCTCACTTACAAAGGACACCTCATCCCATGGCTCCTTCCTCCTGAACAGTTCCAAATTGAACCGGTCCTTGACCCGTTTTACTCTTTTGGCCGACCTCGTTCAAAAATCATGTGCCCTCTCTCCACGGTGATTTCTGCTCAAAGTGTCACCACCCACTATGGAAAAACCACCGATTGGTTTATCACCCGCCTTTTGCCTCTACAAAAGAAACTACACCTCAAAAGGCCCAGCCAGTGGCATGTCCCCCTGCTCGCTATGAGTTAGCCACAACGGAATTAAATCGATTGCTTTGCAAGAACAACTCATTGAATCTACCCGTTCATCTTGGGCTTCGGAAGCCTTCTATGTTAATAAAAGAACTGAACAACTCCGTGGAAAAATGCGATTGGTTATCAACTACCAAGCCCTCAACAAATTCCTTGCTGATGACAAATTCCCTCTTCCTCGAAAACTTGACATTTTCCAATATATTCCCTCCGCCAAGAGGGAATATACTATTTCGTTCATGGTAACTTCTTTAACGGTGTAAGATTGGATCTCTCTCTCTCCTTTCCTTTATGTCTTCTTCTTCTAGCACAATCTCTCTTTCTCAGCCTCCTGTTTCTAAATCAACCTCTGCTCGGATTCCTAATGTCTATGAAATCGACTATCTTTCCGAAGATAGCAAATATCCTCTCTCTAAGTACCCTATTGTTAACCCGTACCGGATATACCAAAAGGATAAAAGTCCTTTTGCTCACCGTCTTCGCCAAGTCTATGGCAGTCCTGATAAATCCCTCTCTTCTAAGGATTTTGTCCAAGCTTCACAGTTTACCACACACCCCTTACCTGCTACTACTGAAGAACAATATGTCACCCTTCAGATCCCACTTGAATTTCCAGAAAAATGGCGCAGGGAAGGTTTTACTCATATTCATTTTGGTGCCATTCGTTTGGCCTAACTCTTCATGCGAAAAAAGGTCTTCCTATGGTTTCCCGTATTGCTCTACTTGATTCCAGATTCCCATAATACCGGTATGTTGTTATTGGTACTGTGCGAAACAACCCTCAATGCCGGAACTATTTTTGTCACCTTATTTCCAAATTTTACCATGTGTCTTGAAGATCCGTCCTTAAACACTTGTTTTCAAGGTTCAAATCCAAATCTCTGGTCCTGAAATACAAAATACCCTGATGGCCACTTTACATCACCGGATGACCTATCGTGTTCAAAATCATGCCCTTGAACTCCCACTTCCCTCTCATCTACAGAATGGTGAGACGGTCTTTCTCTCTCTTGATACTCCCAACACTCCTAGTTGTGTTTTTGTGCCAAGACAACTTGCCCGAGAGCATCTCGAGCAAATGCTTCCTTCCTCATGGCTCACAAAGTATGAAACCACCCGACAACCTCGGGTTACACCCCTCCAAAGTTCGGACCCTTCTTTCAAAGCTAAGTCCGCCAGTTGAGTTGAAATCGGTTTTCCCTAACGGAACTACGGTTTCTCCGGTCTTCCCCAAATTTTTCTATGCTTGAATACGCCTGAAATCCCGATTCCCATTCCTGGTTTTCAACGAATGGCGCTCTCTGTCTTACAACAGACAACCACCTCCAACGGCCACATATGGTATGATGATGCGCTCTTGCCCGGGATTGTTCTACCCCCGACTCCGGTTCGAAGATGAACGAGTTTTTCCGACGACGGAAAACTCCCTCTCGAAAGAAGCCCCAATCTACATGTTCTCAACAAACTCTTCGAACTCGATACCTTTCCGGTGACCCTCATGTTGGTATCCTTGGTCAACCCAGCGGTAAGTTTGACTATTATGTCCTCTATGGTAGTCCTGCTTCTTCTTCACCGAAAGCTCTATACCCTTGGCCACCTTGGCCCAGTGCACTGATGATTGGCGGCCTGATGACACTCCTCTGCCGAAGCCTGAGCCTACACCTCACCTAGCTCCAGCGAAACCTCCCGGTGATGCTTCTTCGGCTCCTTATATATGATGCATCCCTCCTCCTCTTATGATGTTGATTTTCCTCCTTTGGACTCTTTTCAAAAGGATCAAACTAAACATACCCGGAAGATCAAATCTCCCCTTGCCCTGGATGACAAAGGTCAACCAAAAGCAGTATCCCAGTTGAAGCCACTTTAAGCCGGGCAATCCGAAAATGTTGTTGCCCAAAATCAAGCTCTTCAACGACTCTTAGCTGCGCCCTCTCTAACTGGCCAACTCTCTAAGCAAACAAACCCTAACCTCCCCCACCTTGATATATACAAACCTCATTGCGAACTAAAGTCAAAGGTCTCAAACCTCCACCAGACAACTTTCCTTTCCGGTTCAGTATACTCTTGAATGGTCCCCCCAGATGGCCTCCCTTTTTAAAAGAAAAGGAATTCCTGCGCAAACACGGCTTCGTTCTCTTGAGTCTCGAGTATCAAGTCTATCAACAACCACAATCCTCCTTATTCTCTATACCCGAGACCACATATATTCTACACTGCCACACACATCCTCCAACTTTGTTTCCTCCTTCTCTCCAACACAATCCAAGTCCCAGTACTTATTCTCCTGCTCTATCTCTCTGGAAAACATCTCGTTCCCCGCGACTACTACCTCTATAAGTATCTCTTCTACTCTTCCAGGTTACTTTACGAACCCTCCAGCCAAACCCACGAAACCTCCCCAAAATCCCAAATGATGTTCCTTGATGACGGCCCAAACCCGATCTCTTCCTTCTTATCTCAACTTGAGAAACTTCCCTCGACCTTCTCTCGATCGATACAACAACCACATTTCTACCTAGTCCCCATGAGTCTTTTGATCCATTTGACTCTTTTGACAAATTATTCATGATGGACCCGAAGTGGTCGAACCCGATGAAGACCTACCTACCCCCCCCGGTTCCTCAAGCCCGTCTGTCCGCCCCTCCCAGAACATCACTCGCAAGTTCACCCTTGATGACATACCCTCCTTCTCAATGGCGATCTCGGTTCCAATCTCTCTATGCTTGGCTAACAACGGATCTCCAGCAGTATCCATTAAATGAAGTCCTCCAACGGTTTGTTGCCCGCTTTGAAGGTCGCCTTCGCGACTATTATACAGCCCTTGGTGAGTATCGACAACTTCAATTCCTCCAGATCACATTTCTGAAGAAGTCATCGAAGTGCTTAAACACAATTTTCTTGGTGAAAGCATCCATGAAATCACTACGGCCGACCTGATGAATATCTCAAGATGCATGCTCTGCTCAATCAAATTCAAAGACCTCGAACGCCACTCCGATCGTATGTCCAAATGATTTTTCATCATCAACCGGATCGAGCGACATCAATCTAAAGCATGCCTTCATCAATTTCGTCCCCCAGGCGAGCTTGCAAATGACACTATGCTCCAAATCCGGGCCTCCACCCTCGGTTGGGCTCACATTACTCTCGGCCAAATTTGGCGGTGATGCAGCAAGCCCTTGAAAAGCTTTGTAATCAAACCAGATTCTTCCAACGATATCAGTCCAATATAAAGGCCCTCGGTCAAGCCTGCTCCGAATCCCATCTCAAGATCAAGTGCAAAGATACCCACAATTGCCTTTGTGCCCAAAACAAGCCTTCTAAACAGAAGTCTTCTCCATCCTCTTTTCGACAGACCAAACACACGGTTTCTTCCTTCCCAAGAAACGCGAAACCGATTCAACAAACGAAACTGGAAATTTTTGAAAAGACGAAAATCCAAACGGCCTGGATCCAAAGGAACCAAATGTTTTCTCTGTAAACAAGAAGGTCACTTTGCCCGCAATTGTCCTAACAAAAAGAAAAGAACCCATTTCATGCTCCGGATCAAACCTCATCTCAATCCTGATGATACTTCGACATTGAGTCCTCTTTCGAACTTCGATAATGAACCGGATAGCGCTCTCCTTGTCATTGCTTACCGGATTCCGATCGTTCGATTCGATTCTCGATGATCTCTCCGATATCTCTTCCGACGGAAATATTGATGTTCCCTCTTTGTTTCTCCATCTCTCTTGTCCTATACCCCTCACCCTTTGGTCGGAACCACGGTCTTTCCTAAAACACCATACCCTAGCCATCCCGGTGATAGCCTTAATTTGATACCGATGCTTCCTCCTCGGTCATGTGTCCGGATTTACTCCCCCTCCGAATATTGGCGGCCTCACAGGTCGAAGTTTCCAAAGTGCCAACGTGCAGACTTCACCATTGATAAGCTCGGTAAACCCCATACACATCCAACTACTCCCAAACCTTACTCTCACTCACCGAGTCCTTGGTTCATATTTGCCTCAAAAAGATCTTATAATTGGCTTTGATCTTCTAAGTCAAATCTCTCATCTTTCTTTTACCCCCTACCAGTCTCACTTATAAAGGACACCTCATCCCATGGCTCCTTCCTCTGAAGGTTCCAAATTGAACCAGGTCCTTGACCCATTTTCTGCTATTCGAACGGCCTCATTCAAAAATCATGTGCCCTCTCTCACAGGTGATTTCCTGCTCAAGTGTCACCACCCCACTATGGAAAAACCCCGATTGGTTTATCACCCTGCCTTTTGCCTCTACAAAAGAAACTACACCTCAAAAAGGCCCGCCAGCGTGGCATGTCCCCCTGCTCACTATGAGTTAGCCACAACGGAATTAAATCAATTGCAAAGAACAACTCATTGAATCTACCCATTCCTCTTGGGCTTCGGAAGCCTTCTATGTTAATAAAAGAACTGAACAACTCCGTGGAAAAATGGGATTGGTTATCAACTACCAAGCCCTCAACAAATTCCTTGTCGATGACAAATTCCCTCTTCCTCGAAAACTTGACATTTTCCAAGATATTCCCTCCGCCAAGATCTTTTCCAAGTTTGACCTCAAAAGGTTGTTTTGGCGGTTAAGGAGTCCACCCTACCGAGGTACAAAAGGCCTTTCGCGATTCCAAACCACCACTACCAGTGGGATCGATGCCTTTTGGCCTCAAAGTTGCCCCATCTCTTTTCCAGAAGCTATGACCACAATCTTTGCTCCCCTTATACCCACACATCCTCATCTATATTGACGATATCCTTCTTTCTCAAATACCCTCGATGCTCATCTAAAACTCCTGCACTCTTTTCATGACATCGTCCCGGGTCTCATGGTATCATGCTCTCTGAATAAAAAATGATTCTTGGAACCCCCGAAATCGACTTTCTCGGAATGAAACTCTCCAATGGCACATATATCCCTCGGCCTCACATAGCCCAGAAATTGCTTGACTTTCTCGATGAGTTATATTCTACCACACAAATCCAACAGTTTCTTGGTCTTGTAAATTATATATCTACTTTTATTCTACAGGTTTCTAAGTGTCGATCTATCTTATCTTCCCGTTTGAGGAAATCAGCCCCCCCTTGGTCCTCCAAGCATACTGCAGCTGTTCAAGCTTTAAAGCACATCTCTCAACATCTCTCTCCACTCCGGATCCCTACCAATGAAACTCTAATCCTGCAGACAGATGCCTCCGATGAACACTAGGGTGCCGTTCTACTTGAAGAAATCAATGGTGTTCGGAATGTTTGCGGTTACCAAAGTGGACAGTTCAAAGACTCCGAAAAACACTACCACCCACACCTTGAAAGAAATCTTGGCGATCAGCGTGGCATAGAAAAACATGAATTTCACCTCATTGGCCACAACTTCATCATTGAAATGGATATGACATCGTTCCCAAAGATGTTAGAATTCAAGCAGAAAATGATCCCCGATGCCCAGCTACTCCGATGGAAAAACTGGTTTTCCCGATATACTTTTACAGTTAAACATATTCCCGGAAAAAAGAATGTACTTGCAGATTTTCTTAGTCGACCTACACAAAAGCCTTCTAGCCTCCCCTATATTGCGGTCTTAGAACTTTCCCCTCTTCCTCCCGAAGTTCATGAAACCATTCTAGATTTCACACTTTCTCAAAGAAGTACCCCGAACTTCCAGATCTTCCACCGCATCCTCCTCCGCAAGTATGGCCCAGCTCTTTTCTTTGGTATTACAAATGACCCAGCACATCCATACCTCGGCATTTTCCATGTCAGTAATACATGGGACTTTCCCAAAGAAGCCCTTTGCTACTTCGGTACCTACTTGAAGCCCATACCATTGCCTTCGGTTTTAACACCTCCATACTCCTGTCTTACATTTGGGTTTGTGAAACAGCCACTGATCTCCCCGAATCTCGTCTTCAATTTTTTAAGTTCCTTACCTGTTTTCACAGTCCTACTTCTTGGATTCGTTTCCTCGGCCCAATTTCGTCCAAGTATGTTGTTGTTGCTCTTCATAGGCCCGTTCAAAATTTAGTCCCCCAAAGGTCTTGCATATACCATTTCCCCTTGGAACAAATCATTACATGGTCTCCACATAACTTTGCCACTCGCAGAGCCCAAACACACTCCCCTGAACTTTTTTCAGTCATCCTTGAACAAGTGTGTCTCAAAAATAATATTCCGGAAGCCCAAGTACCGGGCCTCATTACTCGGGCCCATATCCGATTGACTACTCGACCCATTCACCCATTTGACCATACTTTTTGGGCTGACCATCCTTTTATAGGGAAGGATTCCGGACTTGAAATTGAAATAAGCTAAGAGACAAGAGGTATCTTCCTATCTTGTCACTTTTACAAAGCAGAGACCAACAAACAAAGCGTGCATAAAGCACCTTTCTCGAAAAGTAAAGCAAAAGCAATAAAGCAAAGCAATAATACACATATGACAAACAAGACGCATTATTACAAATTTGGACACAAGCGTTGGCGGGAATAGTCTTATCACATCTGGAAAGGGCCAGTGGGACCAGTGGGGTTCGGTCTGGACTATTGATGCCAGCATCACTGTTGTAGGCATCCGAGTCGTAATGAGGTTGTGGATCAAGGATGTTGTCCGGAGAAAGGGGGTCCGGAGAAAGGGGGTAGTCATCGTCGTCGGAGCATTCAGCTTCGAGATACTCAAAAATAAATACAATTTGTACTAAATTTAGATTAACTAAAATATTAATTCAATAATAATAATAATACTATTATGAATATTTGTATGTCAACTACCTTCAATATCTTCATCATCTTCACTATCTCCATACCTAAATTATCTCCATTACTTTCACTATCTCCATACCTAATTACTTTCACTATCTTCATACCTAATTACTTTCACTATCTTCATACCTAATTATCTCCATTATTGTTATTATTTACATTATATCTACTACCTCTTCATCCCTATAAATAGGGGTGAAATGTGTAGTTTTGTAAAGAGAAGAATACACAAGAAGATATATGAAATACAAGGATCTCTCTCTTCCTCTTCTTTTCATTTGATTTATATCTTACATTGATTATGAATTGATTATGATCAAACTTATTCACCCGTTATTGATGCTATTACACTCGGATATCTTATAAGTTTGGCAGTTCATGAAAAGGTGGATATGCGTCTAATGGATGTTGTTACAACTTATCTATATGGAAGCCTTGAAAAGGAAATTTATATGAAAATCCCTAAAGGATTAAAATTACCAAAGGCTTCTAATAGCCCTAGTGAGAATTATTCAGTAAAATTACAAATTCATTATATGGGCTTAAACAATCTGGACGCATGTGGTACAATCGCCTTAGTGAATTCTTATTGAATTCGGGATATAAAAATGACCAACTCTGTCCATGCGTATTTATTAAGAAATCAGATTTTGGTTTTGTGATTCTTGCTATATAAGTTGACGATATTAATCTCAACGGAACTCCAGAAGAGCTCCGAGAAGCTATAGATTATTTGAAGCGGGAATTTGAAGTTAAAGATTTTGGGAAAACCAAGTGTTGTCTTGGGCTTCAAATTGAACATATGGAAGATGGAATTTTTATTCATCAGTCAACATATACAGCTAAAGTTTTGAAAAGATTTTTCATGGACAAAGCATATCTATTAAGTATTCCAATGGTCGTGAGGTCACTGGATGTAAATAAAGATATTTTTAGACCTCGAGAAAATGATGAAGAACTACTTGGTCCTGAAATACCATATTTAAGTGCTATTGGTGCATTAATGTATCTAGCAAATAACACTCGACCCGATATAGCATTTGCTATAAATCTATTGGCAAGATTTAGTTCTTCACCAACACGACGACATTGGAATGGTGTTAAACATGTCCTTAGATACCTCCAAGGAACTATTGACATCGGATTATTTTATTCAAATAAAAATGATCCAATATTAATTGGGTATGCGGATGCTGGTTATCTTTCCGATCCGCATAAGGCACGTTCTCAAACTGGCTATTTATTTACATATGGCAATACTGTTATATCATGGCGCTCTACAAAACAAACTATAACAGCAACTTCTTCTAATCATGCTGAGATAATAGCCATTCATGAAGCAAGTCGAGAATGTGTATGGTTGAGGTCAATAATACATTATATTAGAGAGAGTTGTGGTTTATCTCCCAGAAGTGAGATTCCAACTCCTCTATATGAAGATAATGCAGCTTGTATAGCTCAATTGAAAGGAGGGTATATCAAAGGAGATAGGACAAAACACATTTCACCCAAATTTTTCTTTACTCATGAACTTCAAAAGAAGGGTGACATTGATGTGCTTCAAATCCGGTCATGTGATAATCTTGCAGATTTATTCACTAAGGCTCTTCCGATTGCAACCTTTGAGAAATTGAGATATAAAATTGGTTTGCGTCGGTTCAAAGATTTCAAGAGTTCATCTCAACAGGGGGAGTGTTGAGCTTAATACCCGTTGATGTATAGATTCTTCATATTCCTCGAGAATGACCAATGAAGGAGGCGTAATTTCAGGAATTACGGTTTCTCACCTGCGCATCAGACGGAATTATTACTACAATCGAACAGATGTTCGGAATGTTTCTCTAGCAACAGTACTTCTGCATAAGTAAAATCTTCCTTAAAACCTAAGATTCTTCTTGTGGAAGACAATAAAATCAATGTGATGGTAACGAAATCAATGATGAAGCGGTTGGATCACAACATAGAAGTCGTAAATAATGGAGTTGAAGTTGTACGTACATAAAGAATATGCCTCGTTAAAAGCCTTATCGGATAAAAACCCAGTGGGAAAAAAATCCGATTAAGGGAAAAAAAGAGTACAATATTCTTTTATGTACGTACAACTTCAACTCCATTATTTACGACTTCTATGTCATGATCCAACTGCTTCATCACATTGGACATCCAAGGAGAAGTGAACCTTGAAGATTCATCACATTGGATGGAAGTGATAAGGTTTTAATGAGACATATTTATTGTACAATGGACATACAAAAAAGGGGGAGTATTATGAATATTTGTATGTCAACTACCTTCAATATCTTCATCACCTTCACTATCTCCATACCTAAATTATCTCCATTACTTTCACTATCTCCATACATAATTACTTTCACTATCTTCATACCTAATTACTTTCACTGTCTTCATACCTAATTACTTTCACTATCTTCATACCTAATTATCTCCATTATTGTTATTATTTACATTATATCTATAAATAGGGGTGAAATGTGTAGTTTTGTAAAGAGAAGAATACACAAGAAGATATATGAAATACAAGGATCTCTCTCTTCCTCTTCTTTTCATTTGATTTATATCTTACATTTTGTTCTATATTTCTTTTGTTAACAATAGTTTTATAACAAATACCATATTATCGAGATCTAAAAATGATAATAAAATAAATTGGATTAAATTTATTACTTTAAAAGATGTATTGATTGGGATTGTTGATTTTGAGTCATTACTATTTCAATATAGTATATTATTGTTTATATATTCTTGGTGGCATTGGCGGCTAAAGCTTTGCAAAATGAATTAAATATGTTATAAAAATAAAATTTTAAGCTATAGATTATTAGTTTTAGCCCTATGCCTCAAAAATATCAAAATGACCCAAAAGTGCTTATACTATAGCCAGACCAGACCGGACATTCGCTTATACCTACATGGGGCGTGCAATAATGCGGTAACCTATTACCCGAAATGCACTACTTCGGTTTTACCAGAGTAACAGTCTGTTCTTTTCGATCGGACCTAAAATCATAACATGCATTCAGTGTTCGTGTGTGCACCTATAGTCCTGGTGTTCCGATGAACTTTCCTCGGAGGATCCACAAGTTGTGGCAACCAAGCATAGTTCAGAGCATACTAAAACAAGACGGTGGACAGGGACTACTAATCGGAAAGAAGATTATGCAGATCTAGAGATTCGGAGTAATGAACAGCGTAGACCACTCATGAAGGATGTAGGTTGAATACCTATGGAAGAGTTTTAAGCAAACATTGAAACGGTTTTATATATCCGAGAGAGAGAAAATATTAAAAAGCTTCGATTTCTCATAAGAGAGACGGGATCCTTATATAGGCGAGGATCCGGACTTTACACGGAATTCAAACGAGTTTAGAGACAAGAGGTATCTTGTCTAATTATTACAAAGCAAACCAACAGACAAACTTTACTGTGCATAAAGCAACTTTTGCAAAGTAAAGCAATAATTATACAAAAGACAAACAGAAACAAACAAGACGCATTATTAAACTTTGGACAAAAGCGTCGGTAGGATGTCGACAAGGACTGTTGCGGATGATGTGCTTTGGACATCCGGTGGAGTCTTAGTCGGGACTGATGATTCCATCATCATCACGTTGTAAGCATCGGAATGGTAATGAGGTAGAGGATCAAAGATGTTGTCTGGTGAAGGTGGGTAGTCATCGCCATCGGAGCATTCAGCTTCGGGATATCAGAATCTGCGGTGTCTAACCGAGTCATAATAGTGAAACCGGCGTTGTTCGTTCATGTAGAGAAGGACTTCTACTGCAAAAGGATGGTCGTTCTAGAAGGTATGGTCAAAAGGATGAAAGGGTCTAGCAGTTAAACGAATTTGGGCTTGGGTGATGAGGCCCGGTATTTGGACCTCTGGAATATTATTTTTGAGACACACTTGTTCTAAGATAACCGAGAAAAGTTCGGGTGAGTGTGCTTGGACTCTGTGGGTGGCAAAGTTATGAGGGGACCATGTGATGATTTGTTCTAAGGGGAAATGATATAAGCAAGACCGTTGTGGGTCTGTGTAGAGCAACAACAACATATTTTGAAGAGATTGGGCCTAAGAAACGGATCCAAGAAGACGGGCTGTGGAACCAAGTGAGGAACTTGAAAAACCGAAGGTGAGGTGCAGGTAGATCGGTAGCAGTTTCACAAACCCAAATATAAGAGAGAAGTTTTGATGTGTTGAAACTGAAGGCAATGGTGTGGGCTTCAAGGAGATACCAGAAGTAGCATAAGGCTTCTTTGGGAAAATTCCAAGTATTACAGACATGGAAAATGCTGAGGTACGGCTTTGCGGGGTCATTTGTGATGCCAAGGAATAAAGCAGGACCGTATTTCCGGAGGACGATGAGGTGGAAGATTTGGAAATTAAGGGTACTTCTCTGGGGGAGTGTTAGGTAGAGGATGGTTTCATGAACTTCAGGCGAAGATTTGAAAGTTCCAAGAGCTGCGATGTATGGGAGGCTAGATGACTTTTGCAAAGGTCGACCGAGGAAATCTGCTAGGATATTCTTTTTCCCGGGAATATGTTTAATCAGAAGGTATATCGGGAAAACCAATTTTTCCATCTAAGTAGTTGTGCGTCAAGGATCATTCTTCGCTTAAACTGTAACATCTTCGGAAAAGAGGTCATATCCATTTCGATGGTGAAGTTGTGACCGATGAGGTGGAATTCATGTTTCTCAATGCCACGTTTGACTGCAAGTATTTCTTTGAGGGTGGAGTGGTAGTGTTTTTCTGAGTCTTTGAACTGCCCACTCGATAACTGCTAACGTTCCTAACACCATTGATTTCTTCGAGCAGGATTGCGCCCCAATGTTCATCTGAGGCGTCTGTCTGGAGGATTCGAGTTCCGGTTGTCGGGATCTGCAAAGGGGAGATGTGCTGAGAGACATTCTTCGGAGTCCGAACAGCTGTTGTATGTTTGGAGTACCATGGGGGAGCGTTCCTCTTCAAACGGGCTAACTGTGTGGTGGATAGCAATTCATCAGGAAAGTCGAGTAATTTCTGGGCTATGTGTGGTTGAGGAACATATGATCTATTGGAGAGTTTCATGTCGAGGAAGTCGATTTCAGGGGTATGGAGAATCATTTTAGTTTCAGAGAGCATAATACCATGGGACTGGACTATGTCATGAAAGGAATGCAGGAGTTTTAGATGGGCATCAAGGGTATCTAAGAACAAGAGAATATCGTCAATATAAATGAGGATTTGAGGGTACAAGGGAGCGAAAATCTTGGTCATGGCTTTCTGGAAAAGGGATGGTGCGACTTTGAGGCCAAAAGGCATAACAGTCCACTGGTAATGGTTGTTTGGAATGCAGAAGGCTGTCTTGTACCAATCAGAAGGGTGAACGCCTAACTGCCAAAATCCGGCTTTAAGGTCAAACTTGGAAAAGATCTTGGCTGAGGGTATATATTGAAAAATGTCATTTTTCCTTGGAAGACGAAACTTGTCATCAATAAGGAATTTGTTGAGGGCTTGGTAGTTGATGACTAATCTCATTTTTCCACGAATTTGTTCCGTTCGTTTATTGACATAGAATGCTTCGGAGGCCCAAGAGGTGTTCATCCAACAATTGTTTCAGCTCGGTGGTGGCTAACTCATAGTGAGCTGGGGACATGCCACTGTGACTGACTTTTTGGGGGGTAGACTCCTTTGTAGATACAAAAGGCAAAGTGATAAACCAATCGGGGTTTTTCCATAACGAGGTAGCACATGATTTTTGAATGAGTTCGGATCCGATAGTAGAAAATGGGTCAGGGACTGGTTCTTTGAGAGCTATAAACTGGAATTGTTCATCGGGGAATAGCCAAGGGATTAGGTGTCCTTTGTATGTAAGCCCTTTGGGAGTGAAAGAGAGATGAGAGATTTGACTTAGGAGGTCAAAACCAATGATGAGGTCTTTCTGGGGCAAAAATGAACCAAGAACCCGGTGGGTGAGGGTAAGGTTGGGAAGAAGTTGGATGTGTATTGGTTTACTGATTTTATCAATGAGGAAGTCTTCGCCATTGGCGCTTCGGAAACTCTGGTTGTGAGGCTGCCAATATTCGGAGGGGAGCAAGTTTGGGCACATGACCGACGAAGAGGCTCCTGTGTCAATTAAGGCAATAACCGGGATGGCAAGGGTACGGTGCTTCAGGAAAATTGTGGTCCCGATCAACGGGTGTGGAGCATATGACAAGAGAGACGGTGAAACAGCAGGGAACATCATCAATTCATCAGAAGAGAGATCGGAGAAATCTTCCGTAGAATCGGAGTCAGAATCTGTGTAAGCAATAACCATGAGGGCATCATTTGGGTCGGTATCGAGCTCAAAGGTGGACTCGATGTCCGAGGTATCATCGAGAGTGAGGTGAGGTTTGATTTGGAGCATGAACTGGGTTCAATTCTTCTTATTGGGACAGTTTTTGACAAAGTGACCTTCTTGTTTGCAGAGGAAACATTTGGTTCCTTTAGATCCTGGTTGCTTTTGGTTTCTTCGTTTCAGGAATTTCCAGTTCCGTTTGTTGAAGCGGTTTCTTTTCTTGGGACGGAAGAAACTGTGTTTGGTTTGTCGAAAAGATATTCAGGAAGGCTTGTGCTTTTGCGGTTTGTTTTGCGCACAAAGACAGTTGTGGGTATCCTTACATTTGATCTTAAGATGGGACTCCGAGCAGGCTTGACTGAGGACCTTTATATTGGACTGATACTGTTGAAAGAATCTGGTTTGGTTACATAGCTTTTCAAGGGCTTGTTGCATGAGCTGCCAAATTTGTCCGAGGGTAATGTGAGCCCAACCGAGGTTGGATGCTCGGATCTGGAGCATGGTTTCATTTGCAAGTTCATCGGGTACAGAGTTGATGAAGGCATGTTTAAGGTTGATGTCGTCGATCCGGTTGATGATAAAGAATCGCTTGGACATGCGATCGTAGTGTCGTTCGAGATCTTTGAATTTGATCAAGCAACATTGCATTTTGAGGTATTCTGTCTGTGCGGTGGTGATTTCATGAATGCTTTCACCAAGGAAGTTTCGTTTAAGGACCTCGATCACTTCTTCAGGAGATGTAATCTGGAGGAATTGGTGTTGTCGATATTCACCAAGGGCAGTGTAATAATCCAAAGTCGGCCTTCAAATCGGGCAACAAATCTTTGGAGGACTTCGTTCAAAGGGAACTGTTGTAGATCGGTTGTCAACCAGGCATATAGGGATTGAAATCTAGATCGCCATTGACAGGGAGGTATGTCATCAAGAGTGAATTTACATGGGTGTTCGGGAGCGTGACCAGGGAATGTTCGTGTTGTTCCGGAGGGGCGGGGGGTTCATCATCGGGTTCGACCACTTGGGTCCATCATGAACAATCTTTCAAAGGCATCAACTGGGTCAAAGGACTCTTATGTAGAAGGCAAAAATGTGGCTGATGTGGTACGCCGAGAGGAGGAGGAATGAAGTTTCTCAAGCTGTAATAAAAAAGAGGATATTGGATTTGGATCGCCATCAAGGAACATCATTTGGGGAGATAGAAGAGGGTCCGATAGTTGTATCTGGGAGGTTCCGGCAAAGTAACAGGGGGGGTAGGAGGTATACTTATAGAAGTAACCTTTGGAGGTCCGGTGGTTTTCTAGAGAGACAAAGCAGGAGAGTATGTACTGGGAGCCTGTTGGAGGGAAGGAGGAAACAAAGTTGGAGGATGACTAGGAAGGTGAGGAATGTATGAAGGACCAGGTGGAGAGAATATGGAGGTTTGTGGTTGTTGATAGACCCGGTACTGAGACTCAATGGAACGGAGTTGTGTCTGCAGAAATTCCTTTTCTTTTAGCAGGGAGTCCATCTGGGGGGGACCATTCAGTAGTATACTGAACGAGGAAAGAAAGTTGTTGGTGGAGGTTGGAGACTTTGGACTTTAGTTCCGCAATAAGGTTGGTATATATCTACAGATGTGAAGTAAGATCGGTTTGCTGTTTAGAGAATTGTCCAGTAAGGGAGGCTTGGCCTGCCAAGAGGCGTTGAAGAGCTTGGTTCCGGGCAACAGCGTTTTTGGCTTGCCAGTTTAATGCGGCTTCGGCCGGAGAAACAGATTTGGGTTGACCTTTATCATCTCAGGCCGGGGGAGATTTGATCTTCCATGCATGCTTAGTTTGATCCTTTTGAAAAGAGTCCAAAGGAGGAAAATCAGCATCATACGAAGAAGAGGGGTGCATCATAAACAATTGAGCAGAGGAGGAACCGGTAGGAGGCTCGGACGGTTACGAAAGAGCTTCAGGTTCGGGCCAAGGAGTGTCATCAGGCTTCCAATCAGCAGGTGCACCGGGCCAAGGGGGCCCAGTGGGTAGAGTAGTTGGTTTAGAGGCAGGAGTACCATAGAGGACATAATAATCAAATTTTCCGCTTGGTTCGCCAAGAGTACCAACATGAGGGTCACCGGCAAGGTATCCGGCTCGGAGGTTTCGTTGAGAGGTAGAATTTCGAGTGGTCTGTTGAGAAGGAGCTTTTTACCGTCGGGAAAGAGGTTGTTCATCGGAACTGTAGTCAAGTGTAGAACAATCGCAGACATCATACCGGATGTGGCCATTAGTCGTGGTTGTCGGCTGAAAGACAGGAGTGCCATCTTGTTGGAAACCAGTAATTGGAATAGGTTACTGTGGCTTGTTCCGCATCATGGAGAACTCAGTTGGGAAGACGTAGCGAAACCGCGTGGTTCGGCCGGAAAACTAATTTCAACCGTGCCGTCGGAATTGGCTTTGAATGAAGGATCCGAACTTTGAAGGGGTGTAACTTGGGGTTGTCTTGTGGCTTCATACTTTGTGATCCATGAAGAAGGAAGCATTTGTTCTAGATGTTCGCGGGCGAGCTGTCTTGGCACAAAAACACAACTAAGAGTGTTGGGAGCATCAAGTGAGAGAAAGACTGTTTCGCCATTCTGTAAATAAGATGGAAGAGGGAGTTCAAGAGCATGATTTTGTACACGGTAAGTCATTTGGTGATGAAGAGTGGCCATCAAGGTATTTTGTATTTCGGGGCCAGAGATCCGAATCCGAACTTTGAAGACTGTGTTTAAGGATGGATCCTCAAGACACATGGTGAAATTGGGGAACAGGGTGATGAAGATTATTTGCATTTAATGTAGTCCGGACAGTACCAATAACAGCATATTGGTATTGTGGAAAACGTGAATCAAAAAGAGCAATACGGGAAACCATTGGAAGACCTTTCTTTGCATGTAGAGTTAAGGCCAAACGGATTGCACCAAAGTGAATATGAGTAAAACCTTCTTTGCGCCATCGTTCGGAAACTCGGGTGGAATTTGCAGGGCGGCATACTGTTCGTCGGTTGTAGCAGGTAAAGGATGAGTGGTAAACTGTGAAGTTTAGACAAAATCCTTAGAGGACAAAGACTTATCCGGACTGCCAAAGACTTGGCAGAGACGATGAGCAAAAGGGCTTTTATCTTTTTGGTAGATTTGGTACGGGTTGACAATAGGATACTTAGAAAGAGGATACTTCCTATCTTCGGACAGATAATCTATTTCATAGACGTTAGGAATGCGAGCAGAGGTAGATTTAGCGACAGGAGACTGGGCAATGGAGACTGTGCTAGAGGAAGAAGTCATCCGAAAGACAGGAGTGCCATCTTGTTGGAAACCAATAATTGGAATAGGTAACCGTGGCTTGTTCCGCATCATGGAGAACTCGGTTGGGAAGACTGTAGAAACCGTGGTTCGGCCGGGAAAACTAATTTCAACCGTGCCGTCGGAATTGGCTTTGAATGAAGGATCCGAACTTTGAAGGGGTGTAACCTGGGGTTGTCTTGTGGCTTCATACTTTGTGATCCATGAAGAAGGAAACATTTGTTCTAGATGTTCGCGGGCGAGCTGTCTTGGCACAAAAACACAACTAAGAGTGTTGGGAGCATCAAGTGAGAGAAAGACTGTTTCGCCATTCTGTAAATGAGATGGAAGAGGGAGTTCAAGAGCATGATTTTGTACACGGTAAGTCATTTGGTGATGAAGAGTGGCCATCAAGGTATTTTGTATTTCAGGGCCAGAGATCCGAATCCGAACCTTGAATACTGTGTTTAAGGATGGATCCTCAAGACACATGGTGAAATTGGGGAACAGGGTGACGAAGATTGTTCCGGCGTTTAATGTAGTCCGGACAGTACCAATAACAACATATTGGTATTGTGGAAAACGTGAATAAAGAAGAGCAATACGGGAAACCATTGAAAGACCTTTCTTTGCATGTAGAGTTAAGGCCAAACGGATTGCACCAAAGTGAATAGATTATCTGTCCGAACATAGTAAGTATCCTCTTTCTAAGTACCCTATTGTCAACCCGTACCAAATCTACCAAAAAGATAAAAGCCCTTTTGCTCATCGTCTCCGCCAAGTCTTTGGAAGTCCAGATAAGTCTTTGTCCTCTAAGGATTTTGTCCAAACTTCACGGTTTACCACTCATCCTTTACCTGCTATAACCGACGAACAGTATGTCGCCCTGCAAATTCCACCCGAGGTGTAATCCGTTTGGCCTTAACTCTACATGCAAAGAAAGGTCTTCCAATGGTTTCCCGTATTACATGCAAAGATAGTAAGTATCTCTCTTCTGATGAATTGATGATGTTCCCTGCTGTTTCACCGTCTCTCTTGTCATATGCTCCACACCCGTTGATCGGGACCACAATTTTCCTAAAGCACCGTACCCTTGCCATCCCGGTTATAGCCTTAATTGACACAGGAGCCTCTTCGGCGGTCATGTGCCCAGACTTGCTCCCCTCCGAATATTGGCAGTCTCACAACCGGAGTTTCGGGGCGCCAAATGGCGAAGACTTCCTCATCGATAAAATCAGTAAACCAATACACATCCAACTTCTTCCCAACCTTACCCTCACCCACCACGTTCTTGGTTCATTTTTGCCCCAAAAAGACCTCATCATTGGTTTTGACCTCCTAAGTCAAATCTCTCATCTCTCTTTCACTCCCAAAGGGCTTACGTACAAAGGACACCTAATCCATTGGCTATTCCCCGATGAACAATTCCAGTTTACAGCTCTCAAAGAACCAGTCCCCGACCCATTTTCTACTATCAGATCCGAACTCATTTAAAAATCATGTACTACCTCCCACAGTGCTTTTCTGCTCAAATGTCAACACCCGTTATAGAAAAACCCCGATTGGTTTATCACATTGCCTTTTGTATCTACAAAGGAGTCTACCCCCCAAAAAGCCAGTCACAGTGGCATGTCCCCAGCTCACTATGAGTTAGCCACCACCGAGCTGAAATAATTGCTTGGATGAACACCTCATTGAACCTACCCACTCCTCTTGGGCCTCCGAAGCATTCTATGTTAATAAACGAACAGAACAAATTCGTGGAAAAATGAGATTAGTCATCAACTACCAAGCCCTCAACAAATTCCTTACCGATGACAAGTTTCCTCTTCCAAGGAAAAATGACATTTTTCAATATATACCCTCAGCCAAGATCTTTTCCAAGTTTGACCTTAAAGCCGAATTTTGGCGGTTAGGCGTTCACCCTTCCGATAGGTACAAGACAGCCTTCTGCATTCTAAACCACCATTACCAGTGGACTGTTATGCCTTTTGGCCTCAAAGTCGCACCATCCCTTTTCCAGAAAGCCATGACCAAGATTTTCGCTTCCTTGTACCCTCAAATCCTCATTTATATTGACGATATTCTCTTGTTCTCGGATACCCTTGATGCCCATCTAAAACTCCTGCATTCCTTTCATGACATAGTCCAGTCCCATGGTATTATGCTCTCTGAAACTAAAATGATTCTCGGTACCCCTGAAATCGACTTCCTCGGCAAGAAACTCTCCAATGGATCATATGTTTCCCAACCACACATAGCCCGGAAATTACTCGACTTTCCTGATGAATTGCTATCCACCACACAGTTACAACAGTTTCTTGGCCTTGTCAATTACATCTCTAATTTTATTCCACAGGTTTCCTAGTGTCGGTCCCTCTTATCAGCCCGTTTGAAGAAGAACGCTCCCCCATGGTCCTCCAAACATACAAGCAGCTGTTCGGACTCTAAAAGAATGTCTCTCGGGCCCTCTCCCCTCTGCAGATCCCGACAACCGGAACTCGAATCCTCTAGACAAACGCCTTAGATGAACATTGGGGCACAATCCTGCTCGAATAAATCAATGGTGTTAGGCACGTTTGCAGTTATCAAAGTGGACAGTTCAAAGACTCAGAAAAACACTACCACTCCACCCTCAAAGAAATACTTGCAAAAAAGGGGGGGTCAGGGAACCCGGTTTCCCCCTCCGCGATCGCCCCTTCACCATCAAAAGGGGGGGGGCGCTTTTTTCCTTTTGGCTTGTTTTTTTTTGTTTAAGGGAGGAATGCGACGCGGGCCACTTAGATGGAAAATTTGGTTTTCGGGTTTGCCTCTTGGGTGTTGAAAAAACATATTCCCGGAAAAAGAAAATCCCCGGGGGTTTCCCCGTCGGATGATGTGTTATTTGAGTTACATATAATATTAATAAAAATAATATAAATAATTGAATAAATAATACTAAAAATAATAAGAATCTTAAGATTAAAATAAGTTTGTCACTAATAAAATAACTCAATTAGGCAGAGCACCTATCGAAATAGTTTAGTAAATAAGGTGATATTCGGATTTTAAATTTATAAAAATCGTTTTTCCCTAAGACTTCTATTAAATTCTAGTGTAGAAAATATAATCAAACTAATTATGAATATGATTTGTAATTAAGGATCATTCAACAAGTAAACCAACCAATATCAAGAATGATAAGATTGATTTCTAAATCCTAGAAAGCAAATTAAAGGCAAGTAAAGTAAAATCATGGATGAGGTAATATTGAATATGTGAAGAACTCACTAAACACATTAGAGAGAGTGGAGGATACACTTCACAACAAAATCAAGTATCATGATTCAACTATTACAATTTCACCGAATCCGAGTCTAAAGATGAACTTCCTCAATACGTGTCGTTGAAAGAAATTCATACGTGAAGAACAACTCGAATATATTAGTAAGATCAAATCCCTACTAATCATCCAAAGTCCGGTACATCAATAGGAAGACAATCCAACTAACCTAGCACTAATCGTATATCCAAGGTCCGGCTTAACAATTAGTGTTAACCCGAACCACAAGATCGAATTAGGGCTCATCTCAAGATAAACAATCAAATCAAAGCCATAATTGAAATTGCAATTCAAGTTAATGAAATCATAACAATCAACTCACAATAGATCAATCCCATAGTGAAAGTATAACATGAAACCAACCACTTCTACTCTAAAGAAATGTAGGAGAAGAGAGTTCCTATTAGGTTGGTAAACTAGATTACAAGAATTATCAACAAAAATACTTGAAGAAGGTAAGAAAATAATTCCAAAACCAGTTCTCAATTGGATCCGGAAAGATCTCTTCACCTCAACTTTCTTCTTGAATCCTCTTCTTGTTCCTTGAAGCTTGAATGGTTGAAGTAGCTCAAAATCCTCTTGATCAAGTCACAAAACTCTACCTCATAGACCAAGGAGAGATTTCATGACCTAACTAGAAACATTTATTCACTAAAACAACCTAGGGAATTATCTAATCAAAGTTATTCAATCAAAGTAATAGAAATTCCCCAAGTTCTATACCAAAATATATGAAATTGAAGAAAAACCCAATATAATATTCAATATCTAAAAACAATATGAGAAATTAATCCACAAGCCAACCCTAATACAACCCTAATCCCACCTAATCCAACCTCAATTAATGGTAAAAATCCCAATATTTATAGATAACCAAAACAGGGGTAAAATAGTAATTTTACACAAAAATCACTAAAATCTCGGAAGAGGCGCCAAACACGGGCTCGGTGTATACGTAACACGGGCTCGATGGCGGTTTCATCACGCGCGCGTGTTTACTCCGGCCGTGTTCTTCCTTCTTGGCGGCCGTGTTCATTCACCGAGCGCGTGTTCACTAGCTTGGCAGGCGCGTGTTCAATGGCTTTGTAGGGCGTGTTCTTGGGCGAGCGCGTGTTCCTGGGCTGGTTTTGTGCATCTTTCCAGAAATTGCATATTTAGTCCCCGAACTTTGCTCTTTTAATCAATTTACTCCACAAACTTCCCGCAAAAAGGAATTATCACAATTAAGTGCACAATTAACATATTTATCTCAATTTACTCTAATAAACCTCAACAATTATGCACAAATACCCTTCAAAAACATTATCAAATTTAGCGTTATCATAATACCCCACAACTTAACCTTTGCTTGTCCTCAAGCAAATCAAAGAAGGAATTTTGAATCAAACAAATCATTTAATAGATGTGCATAAATGTTTTCTCAAAGAATTCAAACTAACTAGTTTACTTTTCAAAGATCTCATAAACAAAGTGTTTAAAGAATGATTCACTTCTATGCCTCATCAAGTGTTTTCATGTTTAAATCAAGAAATACAAAATTGAACAAATCATTTTCAACTTAATTACGAAAAACGATCATAAAATCATCCCGAGTGCAGTGTGTGCTCTATCTCAATTAGTGATCCAAATAGCAAATTTCCTTTCAAAGCAAATTATTCAAATAGTGGTTCGGTCGATCGAAAACTTCAACAACGAGACATAATCACAATCAAATCTCAAGAAACAAGCCACTTATTCAAAAGTAAATTTTTATTCAATTAATTCTCTTTTATTCAAGGCTTTTATTGTTTGCTTAACAATATCAACTTTAACTACCCTTGTAACGAGTTCCACTCCGATGACTCCCAGATCCCGAGGACCTTAGGGCACCGGGCATTCAATTCCCATAAGAAGTGGTGCTCAAGTAGCAAAGGATACATGCAAAACAACCTTTTATTCAACAATTTATTCAACGAAAATTAAAAGTGTGGCAAGTATCTCAAAGAATTTTTCAAGTGAAAATTCAAGTTATTTCCATTCCCAAAAGACTTAATACTACTCAAATAAATGTCCAAAAGTAGTCCACTAATCAGAACAACCAACCAAAATAGCTATGTCAAAATAATTTCAGGATTTTCCTATAATCATGCTCGTACCAAGTATCAACAAAATGAAACAAAATCAAATCTCGAGACTTTCAACAATCAACAACCGATATCTATCATCGGCTAAGCAAATCAAATTCCAAAACAAAGTTCACAAAATAATCTTTTCAAGTAAACTAATCATTTTAAAAATTTGAAAAATTTCGAAAAATTTAGCAATTTTTTTTGAAAATATTTGAAAATTGAGATAAAACGAGAACACACACCTACCCCACAACTTGAGAATTGCACTGTCCTCGGTGTAAAAAAAATAATACCCCACAACTTATTTTGAAAAAAAAATAAAAGCGCGAAAAACTTTAAATACAAAACGGGAATAAGTGTGAAAAAACAAGAAAAAAAAAAAAAAAAAAAAAAAAGAAAATTTTATTTAAAACGGGAAAGTAAACTATGAACACAAAAGATAATCATAAAAATCCTAAATAAATCAAATAGTACATAACCAAGTAAAAACAAATAAAATCATCTAAAAAAGAGAGTAAATAAAACAAATAAACTCTATCCGGAACATCCGGGAACTAAGAAAGCGATATAGACAATAATTGAACGCCAAAAACCAAGTATGACTCGATAAAAGCGGTAAAAGGAAAGGGAAGAAAGACAAATCTTGTTTCCGAGCAAGCATGCTTGGAACTTATTTTGTTCCTTTCTTAGGAGCTTCTTCCTTCTTCAAAGACTTTTATAAGGCTCGCTTTGTCCTCCCTAACAACCTCATCTTTTGATGCATTCGATGGAATTTTGTTCGGTGTTGTTAGGTAGTAGTCATTTTCGCTTGTTCTGAAAATTGCCTGGACAAATGTCCCACTTGCATTTCCAAGTTTTGTAGCGAAGCCTATTGATTCCTGTTTTACCTTCAACAAACAATCAAGAAAGATAGAATAGAACAAAACAAAGAAAGAAAGAAATTACAAAATTAAAAATGTCCTACTACAAACGATCTAGGAAAGAAATTTAAAGAACAAGAAAAATAAGAGAAAGAAATCACAATACCTACAAAACAAGAAAAGAGAGATTAGTAAGGATAAAAGAAAAAAAAAATATAAGATTATTAAATAATGCTAATCTAATCAAAAATAAGGAAAAGAAAATGAATTAAATTAATTGAATGAAAGAAAGAAGAAAAAGAATGAAAGAATAAAAGAATGATAAATAAGTATGGAATGAAATGTATAAAATAGAAAGAAGATTGAAAGAAATAAAAATGGAGAAGGAAATGAAAAGATTTAATAAGCATGCAAGATTAAATAGAAAAGGAAAAGAAATGGATAAGAAATGAATTCTGGAAATTAATTTGAAGAAGTGAAAATGAAAAGAAAATTTAACATGCTCTCGGGTAGAAAAAAAAAGGGAAAAAAAAAAGGGGAAAATAAAAATTCCAGTTCTGGAATTTGTACAAAACAGGGAAATACAGAGATACACAATAATTAGCTACTGGAATTTTGAATAAAACAGATGAATTAACCTTCATAGCTACTGGATTTCTCTTCAAAACAGAGGAGAATGCATGCTGGAATTTTTAGAATGACCAAAACAGACTGCAACTCACAAAATTCTGGGCACTTTCATCAAAAACAGTGAAGAAGACTCACTGAAATTTTGCACAAAAACAGAACAAAATATATAACAACTACTGGATTAAATATAAGGCAGTAGTGATGTAAAAATCTGCCACTGTACTGCCCAAAATTCCAGCAAAAACTGAACAAAAACAAGCATACCATAAATTTCAGAATTAAACATTTCAGCAGCAGTACAAACTAAATGTTACTGGACTGCCCAAAAATTATTTTGCTGAAAATACAGTGTACAAAAACATACAAAATCATCTAGCTACTGGAAAATGAAAAACAAAAGAAATGAGATTACATACAACTAATGTATCTAATGCCCTAATTACAATACCATGCAAAATAAATTTACAAAGAAACTATATACTAACCTACTGGAAAATGAAAATACATTATATATATGTCAATCAATCTGGTAAACTGCATGCAAGAAGGACTGCTGGACGAAATTTAAACAAAAGAAAATTCAGCATGCAAACAAGGACTGAATCTGGAAGAGATTTGCAATTCAACAAAGCTGTACATATATACAATTATATATGAACTACTGAAAACTACAAGGAGCAATTATAGTACATACATATATATATAAGCCATGCACAAACATGCAAAAAATTTCCTACTGTAAAAATCAAATCATGCAGTACATAGTAACCATGCATAACAAGAAACCATGCATAAATAAAGAAGATATGCAGAGTAAAACAAAGCATGCGGATTCATGAAAGTGTACTAAATAGCATAGAAGAAGAAGAAAAAGCACAAAGATCAAACATAGCTACTGGAATGAAAAGGTACTAAGGTAAAATCCATGCAAAATAATTCACCTAAATGCTATGAATCATCATGCAAACTATACCTAAATAAAAACTATGCAAACTGTACTACTACAAAATAATATGCAGTTTGGCCAAACAATCAAAACATCTAAATCAAATACTAAGTAAAAGAAAACAAAGAACAGCAAATTCATGCAAGCACAAAACTAACTACTGGAATTCAACATAATATGAGACAAAACATCATATGCATATTCATACGAGTATATTAAATCGATTGCAAATAAAAACAAAACATGCAAACTAACTAACTCATATGCAAGAACGATTATATAATTGAAATCTGAAAAAGAAATGTAACAAAGCTCATGAAGTGAATTAAATAACTAAACTAGAAATGTTGGTCACTAAACTAGCATTTCTTAGAATTAGTTTCTAAGAATGCATACTTTTCAACAAAAAGCTATACATATTTATTATCTAAAGAATTAAAAGAATACTAGATAAATTCCTTAAGATGCAAATCTAAAAAAAATCAATGGTGACCTTTTGTTGAAAAAAATTACTATATGCAAAATCTAACAAAAATTTCAAAAGAAGAAATTAAAAGCAAAGCTATACCAAAACTTATATCAAATGCAAAGTAAGGCTAACATATAAAAGATAGAAAATAAGAAAAACATATAACATCAATTCCTAACAAAAGTAAGTATCTAGATAATATTCTTCATGAATTGAAGATATTATTAGAATACTAACTAAACTAGAAAACTCTTAAAGAAAATAAAGGAATGAAGATAAAATGAATAAGATCATGCAAAACTAACTAAGAAATGTAAGACAACTAAAGAAAATGCAAAACAAGTAAATGACAAGTAATGAAACTAAGATTAAGAAAAGAAGTAAACTAAACTACTCTAACATAATACCTAAAAATCAAGATAATATCTATAACAACTATCAAAACTCAATAAAACGAAAGCATGGAAATACATCTAAGAACATGAAATAGAAATCAATCAAAGAAAGAATCAAGTTAGAAAACTAGTTAAATCTAATACTAACCATACCTAAGAATCTAGTTAGAGCAAATTAGAAGGAATTAGAACAAACTAAGTCAAGTTAGAGATTAGGAAAAACAATTAGATCTAAAAATTCTCAACTAAAAATCAAACTAAGATGTTAAACCTAAAATCTAGGTTATTCTAAAGGATAAGGATCTAAAGAATCAAAAGCTAACCTAATCTAAAGCACTAAACTAACTAAGCTATCTAATCTAAATCAACTAAAGTTAACCTAAATCCAAAATATCTAAGCTATATCTAACCAAAATCTCTAAGTAAAAGTTTACCTAAGGGATCTAAACTAACCAAAACACTAACTAAACCTAAAAATCATGATACTAAATCATCTAACCTAAGATCTAAATCCAAAAATCTATAATCTAAGCAAAAGAAAATTCTAAGAAAACAAATCAATAAGAAAGCAAGAGAAACAAAATACAAGTAACAAGAGAAAACTACAAAAGTAAGTAAAATAAAAAATCAAAAATCAAAATTAAACTACTCAACTAAAAATAAGAAACAAATGAAAAAAAAACATCTAAACTAAATGAAATAAAATCGATCTAGCAAATATCCAAGATCTATCAAAGAGATAAAAGATATTCTAAGAATTAGACATGAAAAGTAAAAGTTACTTGAGAATGATATCTTAAAACAAATCATATCAAAATTAATTCGTTATAAATTTCACACCGTTGATGAAAATTTTTCCCAAAAATTACAACGAACTTAGAGGAAAAACATCACGAAAATTAATAGGATTCCCAGGAACTGGCGCCAAAAAATCGATGTGTTATTTTGAGTTACTAAAATATTAATATAAATAATATAAATAATTGAATAAATAATACTAAAAAAAATAATAATCTTTAAGATTAAAATAAGTTTGTCACTTAATAAAATAACTCAATTAGGCAGAGCACCTATCGAAATAGTTTAGTAAATAAGGTGATATTCGGATTTTAAATTTATAAAAATCGTTTTTCCCTAAGACTTCTATTAAATTCTAGTGTAGAAAATATAATCAAACTAATTATGAATATGATTTGTAATTAAGGATCATTCAACAAGTAAATCAACCAATATCAAGAATGATAAGATTGATTTCTAAATCCTAGAAAGCAAATTAAAGGCCAAGAAAGTAAAATCATGGATGAGGTAATATTGAATATGTGAAGAACTCACTAAACACATTAGAGAGAGTGGAGGATACACTTCACAACAAAATCAAGTATCATGATTCAACTATTACAATTTCACCGAATCCGAGTCTAAAGATGAACTTCCTCAATACGTGTCGTTGAAAGAAATTCATACGTGAAGAACAACTCGAATATATTAGTAAGATCAAATCCCTACTAATCATCCAAGGTCCGGTACATCAATAGGAAGACAATCCAACTAACCTAGCACTAATCGTATATCCAAGGTCCGGCTTAACAATTAGTGTTAACCCGAACCACAAGATCGAATCATAGCTCATCTCAAGATAAACAATCAAATCAAAGCCATAATTGAAATTGCAATTCAAGTTAATGAAATCATAACAATCAACTCACAATAGATCAATCCCATAGTGAAAGTATAACATGAAACCAACCACTTCTACTCTAAAGAAATGTAGGAGAAGAGAGTTCCTATTAGGTTGGTAAACTAGATTACAAGAATTATCAACAAAAATACTTGAAGAAGGTAAGAAAATAATTCCAAAACCAGTTCTCAATTGGATCCGGAAAGATCTCTTCACCTCAACTTTCTTCTTGAATCCTCTTCTTGTTCCTTGAAGCTTGAATGGTTGAAGTAGCTCAAAATCCTCTTGATCAAGTCACAAAACTCTACCTCATAGACCAAGGAGAGATTTCATAACCTAACTAGAAACATTTATTCACTAAAACAACCTAGGGAATTATCTAATCAAAGTTATTCAATCAAAGTAATAGAAATTTCCCAAGTTCTATACCAAAATATATGAAATTGAAGAAAAACCCAATATAATATTCAATATCTAAAAACAATATGAGAAATTAATCCACAAGCCAACCCTAATACAACCCTAATCCCACCTAATCCAACCTCAATTAATGGTAAAAATCCCAATATTTATAGATAACCAAAACAGGGGTAAAATAGTAATTTTACACAAAAATCACTAAAATCTCGGAACAGGGCGCCAAACACGGGCTCAGGTGTTATCGTACACGGGCTCATGGGCGGTTTCATCACCGAGCGCGTGTTTACTCGGGCCGGGTTGTTCTTCCTTCCGTTGGCCGTGTTCTTGAACCGAGCACGTGTTCACTAGCTTTACAGGGCGTGTTCAATGGCTTTGTAGGGCGTGTTCTTGGACTGAGCGCGTGTTCCTGGGCTGGTTTTGTCATCTTTCCAGAAATTGCATATTTAGTCCCCTGAACTTCGCTCTTTTAATCAATTTACTCCACAAACTTCCTAAAAAGTAATTATCACAATTAAGTGCACAATTAACATATTTATCTCAATTTACTCTAATAAACCTCAACCATTATGCACAAATACCCTTCAAAAACATTATCAAATTTAGCGTTATCAATCGACCTTTGCAAAAGTCATCTAGCCTCTCATACATCGCAGTCTTGGAACTTTCACAGTTTACCACTCATCCTTTACCTGCTACAATTGACGAACAGTATGTCACCCTGCAAATTCCACCCGAGTTTCCAGAACGATGACGCAAAGAAGGTTTTACTCATATTCACTTTGGTGCAATCCGTTTGGCCTTAACTCTACATGCAAAGAAAGGTCTTCCAATGGTTTCCCGTATTGCTCTTTTTGATTCACATTTTCCACAATACCAATATGTTGTTATTGGTACTGTCCGGACTACATTAAATGCCGGAATAATCTTCGTCACCCTGTTCCCCAATTTCACCATGTTTCTTGAGGACCCATCCTTAAACACAGTCTTCAAAGTTCGGATTCGGATTTCCGGCCCCGAAATACAAAATACCTTGATAGCCACTCTTCATCGCCAAATGACTTACCGTGTACAAAATCATGCTCTTGAACTCCCTCTTCCTTCTCATTTATAGAATGGTGAAACAGTCTTCTCTCACTTGATGCTCCCAACACTCCTAGTTGTGTTTTTGTGCCAAGACAGCTCGCCCGCGAACATCTAGAACAGATGCTTCCTTCTTCATGGATCACAAAGTATGAAGCCACAAGACAACCCCATGTTACACCCCTTCAAAGTTCGGATCCTTCCTTCAAAGCCAATTCTGACGGCACGGTTGAAATTAGCGAACCACAATTTCTACAGTCTTCCCAACTGAGTTCTCCATGATGCAGAACATGCCACGGTTACCTATTCCAATTACCGATTTTCAACAAGATGGCACTTCTGTCTTTCAGCCGACAGCCACGACTAATGGCCACATCTAGTATAATGTCTACTGCTCCCGATTATTCTACACTTGACTCTCGGATGAACAACCTCTTTCCGCTGGCAAAAAGCTCCTTCTCAACAGACCACTCGAAATTCTACCTCTCAACGAAACCTCCGGAGCCGGATACCTTGCCCGGTGACCCTCATGTTGGTACTCTTGGCGAACCAAGCGAAAAAATTTGATTATT